>OZ059903.1:14458928-14628928 GCA_964057215.1 Oscheius myriophilus
GGAATGAAAACAACAAAAAATATAGGATCTCATAGGCGATTTGAATGAGAAAAAAGGCGGAGATTCGTTTTCCATGATAAAAACTCAAGTTCTTTTCGCTGTTTTGTTAAGATCTGGAAATGTTAAGAAAAATAGAGAAATCTCATTTTGCTCATTTCACTCATCACTTTTTATTGAAGGTCCTTTCTACATTTCAAACAAATCGTTTACTTTTTCTACGTTAGTCTTTTCACACATATTGTATCTCTTTTCTATCTTTTATTTAAAAAGAAAAATGAAAATGACCGTTTTGAAAATGAAAAATGAAAATGTCGCTATCGATGACGGCCTTCGGCCGATTATACGTATATAATCGGCCGAAGGCCGTCATCGATAGCGACCGCAGGCCGCCTTTTTTATCGGGCGAAGGCCGTCGTCAATAGCGGCCGCAGGCCGCCTTTACTATTGGCCGAAGGTCAAAATCGATAGCGGCCGCAGGCCGTCTATATTATCGGCCCAAGGCCGTCATCGATGGCGGCCGCAGGCCGCTTTTTTTATCGGCCGAAGGACGTTATCGATAGCGGCCGCACGCCGCCTTGACTATTGGCCGAAGGTCGTCTTCGATAGCGGCCGCAGGCCGCTTATATTATCGGCCGAAGGTCGTCATCGATTTCGATGTCAGTTTGTGGTTTGCCTTATTATTTTGAAGAAAAAAGCTCTAAAACTGATTCGATCCATTTGAACTAGTAAAGCAAAAGAAAAATGACTGCATAAGGATCCGAACCCGGAATCACCATCGTACTAGACGGCTCTGTACACTGCTGAGCCACAAGGGTGACTCTGGTGGTCGCATGCAGCGCCCTTTTTGACGGAAGCTGCACTGCTCTCTTTGCAAACAAAAATGACGCCATTGCATCAAAACGGAAATCCGCCATTCTTGTCTGAATACTTATTCTAGATCAACTTTGCGTGTTCTTTTCAATGGACAAATCTTTTTTGAAAAATATTCAGGTTTCCGACCGTGGTGCCTGAAAGTCCGTTTTTTGATCCTATTTTTAGGGTAGTGTAAGAAAACCTAAAAATGAAACTGGCTCAAAGTCTACGACCACCGAATTGCAACGGGTTCCGAGTTGCATCCAAAATTTCAGGTCAATAGCTCAACCCGTTCGCAAGTTCTGCGCCAGTATTATATATATAGTGGAGACATCGACACTTTTTGGGCCCCGCAGCAGAATAGACCATTTGGTACATACTAAAATTTTCTATCTCTTGAAACAGTTGCCGGGGCGGTGTTTGATGCTGACAACGATGCTTTTCTCAGAATTGAAAAATTTTGATTTTGAAGGAAACTGTGGGGCATTTAGTTTTAACTGACCCCGCAGTAATTGGACGAAGAACCAAAACACAGCGCAGCGCTTCGCGCTGCGCGCAAATTATAACACATAATATTATATAACGAAATGTGAAGGAAAAAGGCAAAATGTTCGACCAGTTAGGGAATCGAACCCATGACCTTTCACGCAACAGTCTGATGCTCAAACCAATACACCACATGGCGGGTATATGATGTTCGCTCCAAATGGCTCACAAGATCGGTACCGTTGCGCAACAGGCGCCCATTTTTCAAAAGCGCGGTAGACTGAAAAAAGGGTTCAAATTGGTCGAAATCAACTTTTAAAAAAAGTAATCTATTCGTCTTGAGCAGTGCAACAAGAATATGATTATGAAAATTGAAAAAAATGAAAACGTAAAGCACTACGCACAAAAAACCTTTAAAAAAAGTTTGCAAACGGGAAATTTGAAAACAAATCTACCCAGCGCTTCGCGCTGGGTATAATGTCCGTTAACAGTCCCACTACTTTTCACCGAATATGATTTTTTCTTTTTCCAATTATAGAACAATTTCCTAGAAAGACCACATCCCATGTTTCGCTGGCACTTGCCCTTTCGCCGATCCGTCTCATTGGCTGTCCTTTCTCTGCCACCCATCCTTCAACCGTTCCAGTTTCTCATTTTTCTCGCCTTTTTCCTATTTTCCGACCTTCTGCAACCGCTGTAATCACTTCATTCGGTCCACTGACCCGCAGTGGCACCACTTGCCCTCCTTTCTCTCTTAATCTGGAGGAGGTCTCTGTCTCTGTCTCTGTCTCTGTCTCTGTCTCTGTCTCTGTCTCTGTCTCTGTCTCTGTCTCTGTTTCTGTCTCTGTCTCTGTCTCTGTCTCTGTCTCTGTCTCTGTCTCTGTCTCTGTCTCTGTCTCTGTCTCTGTCTCTGTCTCTGTCTCTGTCTCTGTCTCTGTCTCTGTCTCTGTCTCTGTCTCTGTCTCTGTCTCTGTCTCTATCTCTGTCTCTGTCTCTGTCTCTGTCTCTGTCTCTGTCTCTGTCTCTGTCTCTGTCTCTGTCTCTGTCTCTGTCTCTGTCTCTGTCTCTGTCTCTGTCTCTGTCTCTGTCTCTGTCTCTGTCTCTGTCTCTGTCTCTGTCTCTGTCTCTGTCTCTGTCTCTGTCTCTGTCTCTGTCTCTGTCTCTGTCTCTGTCTCTGTCTCTGTCTCTGTCTCTGTCTCTGTCTCTGTCTCTGTCTCTGTCTCTGTCTCTGTCTCTGTCTCTGTCTCTGTCTCTGTCTCTGTCTCTGTCTCTGTCTCTGTCTCTGTCTCTGTCTCTGTCTCTGTCTCTGTCTCTGTCTCTGTCTCTGTCTCTGTCTCTGTCTCTGTCTCTGTCTCTGTCTCTGTCTCTGTCTCTGTCTCTGTCTCTGTCTCTGTCTCTGTCTCTGTCTCTGTCTCTGTCTCTGTCTCTGTCTCTGTCTCTGTCTCTGTCTCTGTCTCTGTCTCTGTCTCTGTCTCTGTCTCTGTCTCTGTCTCTGTCTCTGTCTCTGTCTCTGTCTCTGTCTCTGTCTCTGTCTCTGTCTCTGTCTCTGTCTCTGTCTCTGTCTCTGTCTCTGTCTCTGTCTCTGTCTCTGTCTCTGTCTCTGTCTCTGTCTCTGTCTCTGTCTCTGTCTCTGTCTCTGTCTCTGTCTCTGTCTCTGTCTCTGTCTCTGTCTCTGTCTCTGTCTCTGTCTCTGTCTCTGTCTCTGTCTCTGTCTCTGTCTCTGTCTCTGTCTCTGTCTCTGTCTCTGTCTCTGTCTCTGTCTCTGTCTCTGTCTCTGTCTCTGTCTCCGTCTCCGTCTCCGTCTCCGTCTCTGTCTCTGTCTCTGTCTCTGTCTCTGTCTCTGTCTCTGTCTCTGTCTCTGTCTCTGTCTCTGTCTCTGTCTCTGTCTCTGTCTCTGTCTCTGTCTCTGTCTCTGTCTCTGTCTCTGTCTCTGTCTCTGTCTCTGTCTCTGTCTCTGTCTCTGTCTCTGTCTCTGTCTCTGTCTCTGTCTCTGTCTCTGTCTCTGTCTCTGTCTCTGTCTCTGTCTCTGTCTCTGTCTCTGTCTCTGTCTCTGTCTCTGTCTCTGTCTCTGTCTCTGTCTCTGTCTCTGTCTCTGTCTCTGTCTCTGTCTCTGTCTCTGTCTCTGTCTCTGTCTCTGTCTCTGTCTCTGTCTCTGTCTCTGTCTCTGTCTCTGTCTCTGTCTCTGTCTCTGTCTCTGTCTCTGTCTCTGTCTCTGTCTCTGTCTCTGTCTCCGTCTCCGTCTCTGTCTCTGTCTCTGTCTCTGTCTCTGTCTCTGTCTCTGTCTCTGTCTCTGTCTCTGTCTCTGTCTCTGTCTCTGTCTCTGTCTCTGTCTCTGTCTCTGTCTCTGTCTCTGTCTCTGTCTCTGTCTCTGTCTCTGTCTCTGTCTCTGTCTCTGTCTCTGTCTCTGTCTCTGTCTCTGTCTCTGTCTCTGTCTCTGTCTCTGTCTCCGTCTCTGTCTCTGTCTCTGTCTCTGTCTCTGTCTCTGTCTCTGTCTCTGTCTCTGTCTCTGTCTCTGTCTCTGTCTCTGTCTCTGTCTCTGTCTCTGTCTCTGTCTCTGTCTCTGTCTCTGTCTTTGTCTCTGTCTCTGTCTTTGTCTCTCTGTCTCTCTGTCTCTGTCTCTCTGTTTCTCTCTCTAAGCTGAATAAAGTAGTATCTGTCTCTATCTTTCTTCAAATGGTCACAAAGTAAAAAGAATACAAAATCGGCAGCAACTCTCCCTTTCAAAGCCAGCAGAGAGTGCTGCCACCCAGGCGTCGAGGCGTGACCGGGCGCCGTTTCCACCGGCCGTGATTGGCGATCAACCCGGCCGAAAGGGGGTCATCCTCTAATCCACGACGACCTTCGCTCGCGGTTTCACACTCCTATTTCCTTTGATTCTGCACTTTTAAACGGTTTTTTTGCACAGATGATGAATGCCAAGCAAATTGTCCTTTTCCGAAACTGCACTTTTCTTTGGCTTATAAGGACTCTTGGTTCTGTGATCGGGATCGACTCCCATTTCATTCCACTAAGGAAGACCAAAGAAATTTTGCGTAAATGCATTATCTTTTTCAACTTGTCGACAAATGGAGAACTTTGCGTAAAATGGCAGAAGTATTGGTTAAGCATAAGCTTAGGAACAGATTCAGTTGTTTGAATAGAAATTTTCCTGATCAGAAACATTTGTTGCCGAAAATTAAAGTTTTAACTTGGAATATACCCAAACTCTGATGACCTAAACATTACAATTATAATTAACCGCCTATTGTTGGATCAGTGTTGTCGAACTTTTTCTGTATTGTCGAGAAACCGTTTTTCTTCTTCTTTGTCTCGCTCTTCTTCAAATACTCAATTCCTTGTAGGGTGCATTTGCAGGAATGGAGCTGAGGCGCCGCGTGGTGCCGCAGGACCCTTCTGATTTAAAAGACTCCACCCCAGAAGTCTCCCTCCTCCCGAAAAAGTCTTCCTCTACCTGGAAGGGTCGTCTGTGGATAGTCTCTCTAACCATCTTCTACGGCTTCTGGTTCCTCTTCGGCCTCCTCGTCCTTCGAAAGACCCAAAATGCCATCGCAGCCGTTCGCTATGTGAAACAAAACAGTCACACCGTGTCTGTGGCTTCAATCGAGAACTCGCGCGAGTTTAACGACCTGATAGACATGTTGGATGAGGAGTTCACTCGCCCTCCGGCATTTCTTCTTCTCAATCAGTATGCACTCAATATGACCTACAACTTCCTCTGCAACACGGGAACCCTCGAAGGAGTGCATGACAGACTGGTCTTTGTCACGTTGGATACGGTAGCTAGGGACAAGCTGAGGGCCAAGTACCCCCACATTCGACAGCTCCATTGGCCCACTCCTAGTCTTTACGTGAGTTTTGTTATCATTTTCTTGTATTTCCATATTTAGAAACCTTTTTCCTTTGCCGAAGGACCTTACCAGACGATCTATCTCCTGAGAGCCAACCTTGCAATCAGCCTCATCCGCAGGTAAATTTTTTCTAGGAAGAAAAAAATTCCGATTTAAGAGGCAAATCATTCTGGATGATGCAGCAGGACACTTTCTGGAGAGACAACCTCTTCGACCTTAAACTGGAGGATGATCCAGCCTACGACTCTATCTTTGACCAAGTGGGAGACAGTGCAGACGCTATGCGCGCAGAATGGGTCAACGGTTAGTTTTTTCTTACTTTTAAGACTTTACTACTGTACTTTTGATTCGTTTAAGTACGGTACTAAACATAAAGTTGTTCTTCGATTGGGCAAAATCATACCCTTATAGTTAGTTCCAAAAAAATTTCACAGCCAGAAACAAGGATGAGACGCCAACGATTTTGGATTAATTCTTGTCAGGATTGGTTTAACCATTCATGTGACAAGCTTTCTGTTATGACCAGAGGCAGGCGGTATTTTATATAAAACGGACCTTAAAAGAAATACATTTTAAAGCTTATTCGATGTCTTAGGAGCCAATTTCTTCGTGAAGGCTAACAACCACACGTTGGAATTCTGGGAGCGACTGTCTGACAAACTGGCTCACTGGTACACTCCTGACATGGGAGTGATGATCCACCAGTGCCACACTTGGGGACAGCCCAAGTGCGCCTACATGCCTCACAGGTACCTCTCTCTCTCTCGCTCTCTCTCTCTCTCTCTCTCTCTATTTTCTCTCTTTCTCTTTCCATTATAAACTATTGTATTCAGGATCGCTCACTCATGGGAATGGATGTACACTGAGCAGAAGAATCCTCCCTACATCATGCAGTTGGATTGCGAAACAGACGGAGGCTCAAAGCTGATGCAACTGGGTCGTTTCGGCTTCCACTTCACCGATTCCAACGGCACCTGTCAGCCGGAGAAAGTGGCGTTGGCGAAGCGAAAGATGGAGGAAGGGCGTGTGGATGTGTCGTACACTTCGACGAGTCTCTTCCCCTCCTGGGGTCGCATTCAGTTCAAGGCCTACTGGTACATCGTCGACTACATGCTGTGGACGCCTATCATCGGTCCTTTGATCAAGCCCTATCTGGCCATGGTCGGCTTCATTCTTATGATTACCATGTAGATCTCCGAGTCTCCCGATTCGCCTTTCCCCCATGGGTATCTAGGTGCCTTATCGCCGTATTTTCTTCACATTTTAATAAAGAATTTACTTATTATTTTGTTCAATTTGGGGTTACTGAAATGAAAAATCTTTTGGGAACATTCAACCATAGGTATGAATCTTTGCATTTTAGAATCTCCGTAGCCGGTCACCATGTGTCTCGCCAGTACACTCCGACGGCCGTCTCGTGTGACGGTTTCCAAGTTCCGATCAAGGTTATTGCCCTGCCCTTTCCAGAAAAAAGTTTTAGATCTACGACGGCGGAAAGTTTACGAAACACGTGAAAGAATGGGTGGCCGGCACGAGGGTGGAATGGAGGGGACCTTATGTCACGGACCATGGAGAATGGCTGAAGGTTAGAGAGAGAGGGCGAGAGATAGAGATAGAGAAATAAAGAGAGAGATAGAGAGAGATTAGTATTACTCATTGCAGAATGCCTCCCATTTGTTGCTAGTAGCTGCTGGAACAGGCATCGCTCCGTTCATCCGAATCGTAAGTCATCTTCTCGACGATGACAACTTCAACATGAGGTAACATGCCACGTAACTGTAAATTATAGTTTTCAGAATTAAACTCATTTACTGCTCTCGTAATGTGGAGGACTTAATCTGCAAGGAGACTGTGGCTTCGTGGACGAAACACTGGAACTTCTCCTTGGATCTCGTACTCACGGAATCTAACGTATGTTCCTTTTTACAGTAAGAAAATGAGAATTCTTGAAGATCTCTGGATCTGTCCCTCATCTAGCTACTGTTCACAAAGGTCGTCGCCTCTCTCAAGACCTCTTCTCTTCGATTCTGACTTCATTCAGTCAAACGGATTCTGCTATCAGGGTATTTTTTCGTTAAATTTCCATACACTTCCTATTTGAACAATTTCAAACCAAGATTTCAGATCGCCGCCTGTGGTTCGAAGAGCTTCGAAAAAGACGTCATCAACTTTTCTTCAAGAGGTGCTGGCCTTTCTGTGGACAAGATTTTTAGGTTCCCTGGATGATCAAACACCTGCTGGTTATTACCAAACATAAACATTCCATTTGTTTTTGAGACATACGCAGTGAAAAAAGATAGAGATAAAGAGGTGTGATAAAGTGAGTTGGTTAAGCAAAGTCGTTTAATATGAAGTACTACAACCAAATTTTTCTAACATCGCTTAAAGGGGAAGGACCGCGTAAAAAATATTTTCTGGACTTCTGATAAATGAGTAGATCTCATTCTCCTGTTTTAGAAAAGTATCCCATTTTCTCTTTTTGGAGCAAAATGAACCAAATTAGGCGCTCCTGAAGTTTAGCCGAAAATATCGTTTGAATAGCGCGCCATTCTGCGTCTCCCTTTCCCCCGCGCTCTCTCGCCTTTCTCTGCCGTGTACACCTGCACCGGTTGCAGTCCAAAATATACAAAAGGGGTATGTTTCGGAATCGTGGCAACGGTATCTATTCAGTGAAGTTGTTAATATAAAGATTTGAAAAATCAATTTTACGAGGTCCTTCCCCCTTAACAAAACACTTTTAACACATCCGACACATTCTTAACAAGTTATGGCATTATTCGAAATGAAAATTCACATGAACAGCTCATTAAAAGTGAAAGAAAACAAATGGCTCCAATTATTTATTTCCTTCCGATTTCTATGAAGCATCTGAAATCTTCGGGCCTTCTTAGACCTGCTGCTCCTCTCCGAAGGTCTGTTTGGCCGAAGCGGGTCCAATCGTGTCTTGGAGGAGGGTCGCCTCGTAGCTCATCGGACTCCCCATGTCGAAATTCGGAGGAAAGCACTTCTGAAACAACCTTTCGTTGACTTCTGATGATAATTCTAACCTTGAGGATGTCACTGAGTTGGTCGTAGGCCGGCACATCTGGTTCTTCGAAAGTGTCGTAGCAGTAGGTGTAGAATTCGTAGAGATCCTCCGGTTGACTAATGCACAGCTGAGGAGTCTTTGACATTTTCTTCTTCCTCGCGATTTCGTCTCCATCCCTCAGTTTGGTCCAAGGCAGGGTGCCTTCACTCAGCTCAACCACCGAGTAAAAGAGGGAGATGAGGTCGTCTCCCCTCCCCTGGTCCTTCCTCTCGTGCACATTCAGCGACACATAGCGCATGGTTCCTCGGAAGCCCGCGTGGTTCCTCTTCAGCACCTTTCCGTTCACCTTGAACTTCCTCGAAAGGCCAAAGTCGACGATGAAGATGTTTCTGTAGACAGAGGGGCCGTAGCCACAGCACATGTTGCCCGGCTTCATGTCTCGATGGACGTAGCCCATGTCGTGGATGCAGCGAAGGGCATCCAGGCCCTGGAGACCCACACGGAGGGCAGTGGGGGCGTCGAAGGCCTTCCTCTCGCTCTTCTTTCGCAGATCCGACAGACTTCTGCCCAACAGCTCCATCGAAATAAACATGTACGTGTCCTCGAAGGTACCGCTTCCATACTGAAAATACAATTTTGTAATATCACAAGTTTCTAAACTGTAAAAACGCGGTAACAAAGACACCTACCAAATGAGGAAAGTGGGGTTTTCCCTGCAGCTGATGGAGAATCCTCTGCTCCAGAATCATCCTCTGCGGTTCGTGTTTCTTCGGCATCACCTTCACCGCCACGTAGATCTGCTTCTGAGACCACATCGCCTTGAAAATCTGACCGTAGCCTCCAGCACCGACGATTTCCAGAAGTTTGTACTTGTCCTACAATCTCTTACGTCTACAGAAAATTGATTTAACTTACATGAAGGGATGTTCCGAAAGGAATCATCGGGTCATGTTTGCTGGGACGGCCGGACCGCCTCGTACGTGCAGGCTTCGGCTGCTGGACTAGCACGGGTTCGCCGATAGGGTCTTCCTTGTCACGGTCACTGCGGTCCTTCGGTTCAGTCGCAGACTTTTTAGATTTCTTCTGACTCATCTTCAGAGGAGGGAGTCGACTGGAGAACGACCGGCTGATGCGAGATGGGGAGAGAGACTGAGGTACGGAGGGGAGAGGACAAAGAAATGAACGTTACGTAACGTAACGTTACGAGCGCTAGGAAACATATTAAGCAGAAAGGGAGGCAAGAAAGTAGAAACGGTAGAAACGTCGCAAAACGGAAATCGTATTCTGATTGCGGTAATATGCAAAGCATAACCTGAAAAAAGTCAGTCTCTCTCTCACGCACTCACCCATACACACACACCCCACACACTCTATATATCTCTCTCTCTCTCTTTCTCTCTCTCTCCCTCACTCTCTTCCACTCTCTACTTCCGCTTCTTCCCTTGCAACCTTGTCTTCTTGCCGTCTCCCGTCCTCCAAAGAAGACGCCGAGGTGAGAAAACACTCGAACGCCACAAAGTGGCAGCCATAAGCGGGTCAGGGCGACCGACTGCTGAAAATTCAGGAATTCACCATCACTGATTTTTGGTTGCACTTATATTTCCACGTTCGAAATCTCTTCTCTGAACGCTGAATATTGATATTTCCTTCTGCGAGACTCTTCTGGGTCTGTCATTTCCCCTCTTCCGTATATTATGAGCCTCTTCAGAGGATTATGACCTCTCAGCCGTCGGACACACACTCATTAATTATCCCCAATGGCTTCGGCTTATTTTATGAAGCCGAAGCCATAAACACCTGTTTCACTTGGCATTTGAAGTGTACTTGGGCTCTTTGATACGTTCGTTTGTTGATGTCTGGGTCAAAGAGCCCTCAATCGCTTGGCAGCGATCTTTTGCGGCCAAGTATTCAGGTTCGCGGTTGATCTGCGGCCGTTTCACCCGATGTTGCCATTCGAATTCACTCCAATATCAATATTCACTTCCTTTTCGTATATAATCGCTGAATGTATGCGCGCGTGTGTGTGTGTGTGTGTGTGTGTGTGTGTGTGTGTGTGTGTGTGTGTGTGTGTGTGTGTGTGTGTGTGTGTGTGTGTGTGTGTGTGTGTGTGTGTGTGTGTGTGTGTGTGTGTGTGTGTGTGTGTGTGTGTGTGTGTGTGTGTGTGTGTGTGTGTGTGTGTGTGTGTGTGTGTGTGTGTGTGTGTGTGTGTGTGTGTGTGTGTGTGTGTGTGTGTGTGTGTGTGTGTGTGTGTGTGTGTGTGTGTGTGTGTGTGTGTGTGTGTGTGTGTGTGTGTGTGTGTGTGTGTGTGTGTGTGTGTGTGTGTGTGTGTGTGTGTGTGTGTGTGTGTGTGTGTGTGTGTGTGTGTGTGTGTGTGTGTGTGTGTGTGTGTGTGTGTGTGTGTGTGTGTGTGTGTGTGTGTGTGTGTGTGTGTGTGTGTGTGTGTGTGTGTGTGTGTGTGTGTGTGTGTGTGTGTGTGTGTGTGTGTGTGTGTGTGTGTGTGTGTGTGTGTGTGTGTGTGTGTGTGTGTGTGTGTGTGTGTGTGTGTGTGTGTGTGTGTGTGTGTGTGTGTGTGTGTGTGTGTGTGTGTGTGTGTGTGTGTGTGTGTGTGTGTGTGTGTGTGTGTGTGTGTGTGTGTGTGTGTGTGTGTGTGTGTGTGTGTGTGTGTGTGTGTGTGTGTGTGTGTGTGTGTGTGTGTGTGTGTGTGTGTGTGTGTGTGTGTGTGTGTGTGTGTGTGTGTGTGTGTGTGTGTGTGTGTGTGTGTGTGTGTGTGTGTGTGTGTGTGTGTGTGTGTGTGTGTGTGTGTGTGTGTGTGTGTGTGTGTGTGTGTGTGTGTGTGTGTGTGTGTGTGTGTGTGTGTGTGTGTGTGTGTGTGTGTGTGTGTGTGTGTGTGTGTGTGTGTGTGTGTGTGTGTGTGTGTGTGTGTGTGTGTGTGTGTGTGTGTGTGTGTGTGTGTGTGTGTGTGTGTGTGTGTGTGTGTGTGTGTGTGTGTGTGTGTGTGTGTGTGTGTGTGTGTGTGTGTGTGTGTGTGTGTGTGTGTGTGTGTGTGTGTGTGTGTGTGTGTGTGTGTGTGTGTGTGTGTGTGTGTGTGTGTGTGTGTGTGTGTGTGTGTGTGTGTGTGTGTGTGTGTGTGTGTGTGTGTGTGTGTGTGTGTGTGTGTGTGTGTGTGTGTGTGTGTGTGTGTGTGTGTGTGTGTGTGTGTGTGTGTGTGTGTGTGTGTGTGTGTGTGTGTGTGTGTGTGTGTGTGTGTGTGTGTGTGTGTGTGTGTGTGTGTGTGTGTGTGTGTGTGTGTGTGTGTGTGTGTGTGTGTGTGTGTGTGTGTGTGTGTGTGTGTGTGTGTGTGTGTGTGTGTGTGTGTGTGTGTGTGTGTGTGTGTGTGTGTGTGTGTGTGTGTGTGTGTGTGTGTGTGTGTGTGTGTGTGTGTGTGTGTGTGTGTGTGTGTGTGTGTGTGTGTGTGTGTGTGTGTGTGTGTGTGTGTGTGTGTGTGTGTGTGTGTGTGTGTGTGTGTGTGTGTGTGTGTGTGTGTGTGTGTGTGTGTGTGTGTGTGTGTGTGTGTGTGTGTGTGTGTGTGTGTGTGTGTGTGTGTGTGTGTGTGTGTGTGTGTGTGTGTGTGTGTGTGTGTGTGTGTGTGTGTGTGTGTGTGTGTGTGTGTGTGTGTGTGTGTGTGTGTGTGTGTGTGTGTGTGTGTGTGTGTGTGTGTGTGTGTGTGTGTGTGTGTGTGTGTGTGTGTGTGTGTGTGTGTGTGTGTGTGTGTGTGTGTGTGTGTGTGTGTGTGTGTGTGTGTGTGTGTGTGTGTGTGTGTGTGTGTGTGTGTGTGTGTGTGTGTGTGTGTGTGTGTGTGTGTGTGTGTGTGTGTGTGTGTGTGTGTGTGTGTGTGTGTGTGTGTGTGTGTGTGTGTGTGTGTGTGTGTGTGTGTGTGTGTGTGTGTGTGTGTGTGTGTGTGTGTGTGTGTGTGTGTGTGTGTGTGTGTGTGTGTGTGTGTGTGTGTGTGTGTGTGTGTGTGTGTGTGTGTGTGTGTGTGTGTGTGTGTGTGTGTGTGTGTGTGTGTGTGTGTGTGTGTGTGTGTGTGTGTGTGTGTGTGTGTGTGTGTGTGTGTGTGTGTGTGTGTGTGTGTGTGTGTGTGTGTGTGTGTGTGTGTGTGTGTGTGTACCTGTGTGCTTGGTATATCCTACTTTCTGTTGCACGCGGGTTTTAACAGGATTAACGCACTTTGGAAGGATTTGCAAATTTTTCCACCTTTAAACACCACCCGCTAAAAATGTGCAACGATGTCGCTCTTTATATACCTGACATTGGATTTTTTTAAAGTTGACACCTTCTTAAATGAAGGATTCCTTGTGAAACCCTTATTTATGATTATCACTTTTCAACTTTAAACCAGGGATTTACCGTTCTACCAACTTTTGGCTATAAATAGCCCCATGCCTTATGTGATTCATGCCTTCCCTCGCCCTCTGCCATCATTTGCGCCGCGTCATCAGCCGATTTCGCAATGGTTGTCCCTGGAAACCAACCCTCATTCGAATGTTGCTTGTTTGTGCCGCCCGCCAGATGGTCTTTCTCCGTCGCCATGGGAATTCTCGCCAGACTTTATTTTGTCTCTTTCGCTACTTAGCACAAGAGTTGCTTACAGAGGACTGGGGATAAGGCATTATTTTTTTTTTTACGAAAATCGTTTTTGTATATTTATCGTATCAAGAAGCAAGCAGACATGTTTGCGACACACACACACAGACACACACACACACAGACACACACACACACACACACACACACACACACACACACACACACACAAAGTACAATTTGCGTTCAATTATGTGCCCGTCTGTCATTTCAGCCGTTCCCTTTCAATTCTGTGCCCTTCCGAATTGCGTTTCGTTTGATTCTTGCACGCGGTCATCGTCCAAGTTGACTTTGCAGAGCAACGCAAAAAAAGTGTTCTCGCGACTTCTCGTGTTTCGTCCTCTTTAATTCCACACCGCAGTAGTCAAACAATTCCCAGCGTGTCATCTTCCGCCATAGTTCGTTGCTCAATGTTTGCCTTTTCGTCTCACGCCATTCCAAATGAATCAGATCCACGTGATTGCCTGGAAATACTTTTATTTTCATTATGTAGTTACAGTAAGACTTGTTTTGAGACAAAACATAAAATGTTTTCAAAACCACATGACCATCTGCGGCTACAGAAGGTTCCTGATTGTCTTTTATCGAAACATGCATACTGTAATAACAAGGAAATATCCTATTTGTTTTCAGTTTCTCCAAAAACCCCGCCAGTGCGCCATAATTCCGTCTTGCCTTGTCTTTGTTTCCGATGCAGACACTTTTTGCCGAGTGCTTATCCTGCATTGATGTTCCGGCATTGACGTCGCAAAAGAAAGGTCTCTCAAGACCCTTTTAGTTCCAAACTAGAGAAAAAGAAGTCTCCGCAGACGAGACTTCTGCGGGGTGAGGAACCACGTCATATATTTAATAGCAAACAAACTCAAAATGAAATCTGCACTACGGCAGACAAAAATATCAGATTTATTGACAAATAGCATTTTCTTGAAACCGAAAGGATAATTTCCGAAGATGTTATTTCATCAATTTTCTGATACTGTAGAGTGATGTCAATCCGAATAAGTCACTATGTGAATCACTGTTGAATCATGATTTTCGGGAATTTAGCTATTAAAATCAATCTTTTTGAAGTAGCAGACCACAAGAATTTTGTCGAACCATTGTACAATTTGCTGGATTCATTTTTCTTTATATTCAGGTGTGTGTGTGTGTGTGTGTGTGTGTGTGTGTGTGTGAGTGTGTGTGTGTGTGTGTGTGTGTGTGTGTGTGTGTGTGTGTGTGTGCAATTTGCAGCCCCTTTCATCAGAATTTCGGCAAATATTTAGCTGTCCTCGTTTCATTTCCACGTGATCTATTTTTAAGTCAACACCTTGTCCATTACGTCGTTGAGTCATTCGCCGGAAATGCCCGTCCTTTGCAAAAACGGAAGATTACTCATTGTAATTGCTCTTTTCCTCGCCTCTTGGATGATGAGGAAGGGCCGAACAGCCGCCCTTGCGTCAGTGTAATTGCCGCGAAAAAGAAGAACAACGACGCACGAAAAAGCGTGCAAAAAGTGAGGCTTCGACCTGGAAAAAATGACGGCTGCGAGAGAAAAAGAGACTGAGGATGCGTTGTTTACACGAGACGGAGGGGATCGGAACACACGGCACAGACCGACACGTGACACACGCACTCACAGCCACACTGTTGTTAATTTTGGGTCAATTAGGACCCATTTCTCACTTGTCATGAGTTTTGAGGCAAATGTTTAGCAGCAGATTTCTCATTCCCTCCTAACAATAAAATTGTTCATTTGTTCAACAAATAGCTTTTAAATGGTATATTTTTGAAGAATTCTTGGTATTGGGTCCCGCAGCAATGACCCGTCTAGCCGGGCATGCAAAAGAGAGAACGAGCTGAACGAAGAAGCGCGGAGAAAAGGCGCATATCTGTTTTTGCCGTGTACAATCATCAAAAGGTGAAATTGTCCTTTGAAGACCAGTCATAATATGCCGGTTTCCAGTTTCACTTGAATCATCGTGACTCACTGCCGCGAAACTGTAATTTGAAAAGAAACGGAAACATTCATTTTTCGAAACAAACTTACCATGTGGCCAATGTTTTAATTAAAAAACAGATTTCAAAATGTTTATACTGTAGAAATAGATTTCTCATGCTATGCTTCACTGACAATGTCGCCATTTAGATACCTCGCCCTTTCTGTCTCTCTTTTGCTTCAATTCTCTTCCCTGAGGCAATCGTCTTCAGACCACCCTCAAGGTACGAACAATCCTCTCAAGAGTCTCCAATTCAAACGACACATCGATTTTATCAAAAGAGAAACGTCGTTTTTAATGCGTACGCTCCGTTAGATCGCCGAATGCCGATCTGCCGTTAAATGTCGCGCGGGCGTTAAATGTCGACCGAACAGTTCCGTGTGAGTAAAGGGTCGAAGGCTGTTTCAAAGGGCATGGGAAGGTACGAAAATGGCCGAATACCATGATAGAAACCACGAAGAAACATCAATCGGCCCGTTTTCACGCTATTTAAATGCAACTTTTGGCCTTCAAATGAGTCCTTTAGCGAGTTCATAATATAGCTGTCGCCAAACGAGCCGCTTTTTCTCTGCGTCTGCGCTTCTCGCACACTATTTCCGCCTGAGTATCTCACGACTATTCTGAGTATTCAAGGGACAACTCCTTCTTTTTGAAGTACTTGGTGAGGGCCGAGGCTAAAAATTGCTGATTTTGACGGCATGTTTTCTGCATCTCTAGATCACCGGTCATCGCGGCGGGACCTAATATTGCAAATCATTTAAAGGCAGAGGCCCACGTAAAATGAAAAGGGGGACCTGTCCATGTTAATCATAAAACTCTCTGCATTTCCCTATTGAAAATGACACTCTCTCGCCTACGTTACGCTATGGACAGGTCCATTTTTATTTTTCTGGGCCTCTGCCTTTAAATGAGTGATTAGCTGGAATAGATCGTCTCCAATATGTAAAACGATCTTACTTACCGTAACCATTCCCTGAGGATGAGCCACCCGCTGTTTTTCCAAACCTCCCGTGACCGGAAACGGGAGAATGACGTGAATCAATGGTTTTCCAACAGTGTCTCGCCTGATTCAGGGGTCACGTGACGTCATCCGACGGTCCGGGAGTCATGTGAATTGTTTAAGGCTAACAAAAGAGATAAGAGGAGATAGCGTCTAATGAGGCGTCTGCTCTTCCACAGCGTATCTTTGGCACATTGTCCTTTTTCCCTCCTCTCCTCTCAGCCTATGCTGTATTATTGTCTGGCTCCGAGAGGATGAAAAAGTGAGGCGGCTGATAGCAGAGCACAATCCGTGCATGTGATCAGGGCCAAAAACATATCACGAGGTGTCCGACGTTTCCCATTTCATGAAACCAAATATTCCGGCTGTTACTGTAAACCAGAGAGACGATCACTGTACTCTTCGAATCGACGAAAGCCCCAAACCTACTATCTTAATTTCGATCTGCGGAAACCAGACAGGAAAATTCGATTTCGAGCGCAGGTGTTTCTTTGATTAAAGCGATTGCCATAGTTTTCCCATAATGATTCCCACCGTATACCGAAACTTGTGGATATTTGACCTTTAATAATGGCCCCTTGGAATTTTTCAAGTAAAGGATCATAGTCAAAAGTTAAAACGAAATGAAACAGGTAACTCTGAGCGGCCAAGTTGTAGTTTCGTAAAATAAAGGTTTTCGAAGAAGGTCCTGCCGCGATTGGGCGAATTGGCGCCAAAGTGATTTTATAAACATCAAATTTTCTCATTTTAGTTTATTTTCTCGTGTATGCCTCCGTTTTGTCAGGACTTTCTTCATATTTCCTACAGTTTCATTGCCAAACATTTCCCATATTTGAATATTGTTGGGAAATTCTGGTTCCCATAGCAAGTTCAGTTCCGGGTTTCTGTTTTAGACACATTTCTTCGTTTTCATTGATTCGTTGTTATGAAGTTGATCGTAAGCTGCTGTAGTTTAGTCTTTCTATTATCTGATATCAAACTACAATGCTTGGATTATGGTACGCGGGTTCTTTGACCCACCTAGGTGGACGCCAGGTGCCACCAGGGGCATCACTCGGTCTTTGCTCCACTTGTTTGTCCCATTCCTCTGGGTTTCGCCTCTCTTTGTTGTTTTCCGCTCTCCAGTTGTCATCTCGCATCGCTTCCGAAAGGATTTCTTTCCTTTTCGTTACTTTCTGGGCATGGTAGTGTGTCAGAAGCCAAAGTATCGCACTTGACTCAGAATTTGCCATAGTTGCTCATATTTTACTGTCTATGTGGTTTTTGTTCAACAGATTCTTAGTGTAAATAGGTTGCATCTTCTTTAAAATGTTATTTTGTCCGCACTTCCTGCCTACACGCTCTTCAAATGCCATTGCGCCATCCCGAAGCGTGAGAACGTGGACCGCCGTTGGGAAAATGTGCATGTGGTCTCTTATCAATGTATCTAAAAACAGGCTTGTTTCTTTCTTCGGCGGCGGGTTTTCTCTCTTTCGCAATCTCTTTTGGGGGGTCAATCGATGAGGATGGGTTCGAATGTCCGGGGGGAGGTATTTCAATGGCCGCAGCCGGCGGCGTTCTTGCCTCGGCGCATCGATCTGAGGCCACGCCTCTTTCGCGCCGATGACGCTGCGACAGCCAAACCACAGACTGTTATTTCGGACAAGAATTCAGCCAAAGTGCACTTATTATGCACTGCTACACCCGCCAAGTACAATATTCGTGCTACATTTCTGCATTTTATATGTTCCTCGGTCTTATCGCGGTCGGGGCACACGTTTTCTCGTGGTTTTGCAGGCCACACACCTACCTTATTTCCTTCTTTGCGTTTTTGTGGTTTTACATCGTAAGTGGGATTATAAACCTCATTTTCTACCACATAACCAATTTACTAGCTTGGTTCGGCGTTACATTTTTTCTTTTATGATTCTGAAATCTCGTATTTTTCGGTTTTTTTTAACTTGCCGTATGTAATTGGGTTTTCATTTACAATATAAGCAAAAACGAAAATTTATTCCGTATTAGCATGCGTCGATAAGTAATTACTGGGTTTAGAAATTTAAGCTTTGCTTTACGATATTTTTCTCTTTTAAAAACCGCTTTTTAAAAGATTCCAACTTTTTTGTCAGCATGAGGTCGACTGTCGCGATTCTGATTTTTCCGGGGGTTTTTTTTCTGAGAAAAGTGCTCGAATTATTACTAGTACAGTTTTTTGGAAATTGAATTTATTGCGTCGAATAGAAAAAGCTTCGATTTTCTCGTGTGTGAATCGAATTGTATCGATCGATCCCCGTTATGAACGGCCATTTGTCGGGATTCTCGTGTTGACAAGAGTGCTTTCCGCCTGCGGAAGGTGAGCTGTTTAAACAGAATTATCCCCGAGTTCAACGTGGCGTGACCGCAAAAAGGTGTCTTTGCCAACACTCCTCCCAGAGCTTCTTTCGTAGCCAATCTCTGCAGTGATTTTGTGGAACTTCTTCCGTCTATTTCTGCCTCCCTTTGGCAATTGCCAATTTCAAAATTCAACTTAGGGCGTTGAGTAAAATGCACCTCGATTGTCCTTGACTGAATCAGCGCCGCCAAATATACGGGGGAGCGGCGACAACAATACATCGTGCGATCTGGCCCGCGCTGACTCATTCGCTCGGAAAGAGACCTCCAGCGGTTACATTTCTCAAAACCCCTCCCCCACTGATTCGTTCGCCGATTTGCTCTCGCCTTTACCTTCGTTTTAAATAAAAGGCGATGGGTCTCGCAACGCGATCGGCTTCCGAACCTTCCTGCCAAACATTCGGAATAATCTCTTTTTGAGCTGTCACCACGGGCATAATTCCACTCGGCTGGTTAGTAACGCTGCTGCCAGACGCCTTTCTGCCCGTTTTCGTTCAATTAGTGTCTTTCCATTATCCTTCGCCCGTGTCCTCCAAACGCAATCGATAGCCTCGGTTTTCATGGTTGCGCCGCGTTGATTTCGAGGGGGAAGGCTGTTTTATTGAGGACGACATCTGTCCCGATCCACTATTTTTCTCTTCCCATCCATCTTTTTACTTCATATTCCTTCATTTTTTAAAAATAAACATTTCATTTTCAGTGCGGGTTTGGTTGTGGCTTTAGTCTAGCCCCTCAGTTTATTCGTCCTGCCATCTTCTGTGCCCAGATCTATGCTGACCCTGCTAGAGCCGCCGGGGGCCAAGCGCTCCCAGGCGCCGGCGAATCGCTCAGCACAGCATCTCCTCAACTTTGGTGAGTTTTTACTCTCTCTCTCTCTCTCTCTCTCTCGTAAAGTATAGTGAAATTCCAGCTCCAGACGATGACGACTTCTATGACGCAGACTACGAGCCGCCAAACGAGATGCGGAGTACGGGTGGCGGATGGCTGACTTCGGTTCGTTCTCTTCTTCTGCTCTTTTTGTTCGGACGCCCTTAATCAGACGCCTAATTGCGTATTTGCGGCCGCGGCCTCTTTCCGGAACTATACTCTGCCCGCCTGCTCTCGCAATCATCGCAATCAACAGACGCTGTTTATTCTTTCGATGGGATCCCAGGATCTAGTTCCGCAGCTGCGAGAGTTCCCCTGTTTATCGGATCAAATTACCTGCGCACGCGACTGTTGTGAGAGTTTGCCCGGAAAGGGGGCAGCGCCGCCCGCTGTTTAACGACCGTTCGTTGTTTACAGTGGGCCTGGTCCTTTAAAGTGGTTCAGAATTTGATTTGTTCATTGCCATTGCACCATATTCCAACCCTAGGGCCATCTGGCGTCTGAATCATTAAGTGAAATAGCGCCACCTGTCTGTTCCTTCGATATTCCGCATAGATAATGTAATTTTTCAGTTCCTCGACAACTATCTTGTGTGGAAATCGAGTTCCGACGAGTACAGCGACCGATGGAAGCGAGAGTTCCGACAGAGGCCCTCCTGGTGCGATGCGGATCTCTGTCTCCAGCAAATCAAGCGGGTCAGTTCAATTCCCTTTGGAAAAAATAGAGGCCGATTGCTATCGGGGGCTTGTTCTATCACTCTCGATCGGATGTCCACATTTCTGAATTCGCGGCCCGCTGCGGCGGGGTGATCCTGTTCCAGACGCGTGAATTTGAGTGATGTATCTGTCGCGGCGGCGCGCATTTTGAGATGCAATGCATGCGTGAATGGCCACGGCAACTGTACGCAGCCAAAACATGCTATTTACGCACACGGGCGGCCGCTTATGTCTTTTCGCTGTGAGAGTTCGCGGGACATGTTGGGCAACAGGACGAACAGAAATTGAGCACGGAAACGAGTGTTTTCGGCGACCCTTGTTGTTCGCATGTTAGTTTATAGCCGCCCGGCGCTTAACAGTCGGTTCTTTAAAGTTACTTCTTACATTAAATCAAACTTTGAAAACTAGACTTTTTCTAATATCCATGTTTTCAGGGCAAAGCGACGGGTAACCAATGGGCCCTGTACTCCCGCAGTTTCATCCAGAAGCTCTTGTTTTCTCTGGGAAACTACGTTCACGCCAACGCCAGCTGGATCATCATCACCGTCATGCTCATGTTCTCCATCTGCTGCTACGGCCTCCAATTCGTGCACATCGAAACCGACATTGTCAAACTTTGGGTCGCCAAGGGAGGCAGACTTGACGAAGAACTCAACTTCCTTCCGGGGATTCAGGCCACCTTTAACAACTCGGATTCTATGGAACTGGTCAGGGAAAACGGACTTGGCGGAGGCTATCAGGTGGGCGTGGCTTACTTCGACAATTGAATCAACTTTATTCAGGTTATCATCCAAACTCCGGAGTACGAGGGACAAAACGCCCTATCGCTGGAAGGACTCATGAAACACGTGGATATTATGACCGAGATTGCCAGTTTCCAAGTGGAAGTTCATGGAAGGTAGGCGTTCTTTTTGACAAGAGAAAATGTGTAATTTTGCAGCAACTGGACTTTCAACGACATCTGCTTCAAGCCTTCCCCTCCTTTGGGAGAGGACCCCGTCGCTAAGAACTTTGAGCATATCATCGAGAGGATAGTGCCCTGCATCTGGATCACGCCCATCGACTGCTTCTGGGAGGGAGGAAAGGCCCTCGGACCCCATCCACCTGTCACCCAGAAGTGAGTTTTTAATAGGTTCACTGCAAAGCAGTTGAAACGTCTCCCAATGAAGGCTTTGTGATCATAGGTGGGCAGCACATCACGCCGAACCTGGGGATCCAAAGCCGATTTGAAATTCCGATATTTTTATCGGGTCAAAACCCGAAAACAATTGCCCAATCACTACCAAACCGAAAAATTTCCGGCATTTCGGGCCAAAAATCTTTTTTCCACAACCGTTTTTCCAAAACCCCTTTCACTCCGGGGGAAGCCCCGCCCACCTATGTTTGTGATGAATTTGTCTTCCTATTTTCATCCTCTTTGTTCCAGAGACGTCGGTTTCTTCGGCAGCCTGCTTCGCGCCCTTCCCGAATCCAACTATATCAAATGGACCAACTTTGACCCGATGGCTGTTATCAACGAAATCCACCGTTCTTTCTCCCTCGGAGCCCACCACTCCTTCTTCGAACGCGTTTGTGGTCATCCCCTTATGCTTAAAAACTGTGTTTTAGGTTGGAATCGGTCGTGGTTACCTGGACAGGCCGTGCATGGACCCGCTGGACCCAGAGTGCCCTTCCCTCTCTCCCAATTACTACGACGTCTGTCCCTTCGTTGACCGATTTGTGGATTACACCAACAAAAAGGGAATCCAGATCGACTACTCCCAGGAGGAGGAGGCCGTCGACGATGGCTTCGACCTCATGTCCATCTTTGGTGCGACTTTTTTTTGTTGGAAAACATCGCGGTGTTCAGATTCGTGGGGACGCAAGAAGAGGGACGTGGAAAATGGAGAGACCCCAGCTGAGACTTCCACTTCCACCACAACTTCTACTACGACCACTACCACGGAGGACCCGGCTGTTCAAGAGAAGAAGCGTCAAGATGAGAAAAGTGAGTGGTTTTGGACTGACCGCAGTGCGGCCGAAGGCTTAATTCCATAAGTCCCACTTCGAGCGCATAGTTTATCTGATCCACTAAAACTGCATTGTTGTTACAGTAATAGTAAAGAATATCGTCTTTTGGCTTTAAAAAACTAACAAGTGTCTCTTTTCAGAGAAGGAGTGCAAGAAACATCGTTCGGGAATGATGAAGTGGATGTCGGCGAACAAGGACAAGTGGAGCGAGTTCCTCTCCTCCGCCGAGTACCCCAAGTACCCCGACTTTGGCTCTGTGATGCGCAATGGCTGCCCCGGCTTTGCTTCTGAAGTTCTCCACTGGCCCACCGACATGATCCTCGGAGGAGCCAAGCGATCTGCCATCGGAGGACCCCTCGAACACGCCGATGCACTCCAAAGTGTCTTCCTCGTCGCCAGTCCCAACGACGTCTATCTCAGATACAAGGATAGGGTACGTGATTCCTTCTTGTTTCTATGTTTCTGTTTGAAATCTGTTGATTTCTTAAAAACAGTGCTGCTGTTAAGATCAACATGACTGAAGAGAACAAGAAGAAGTTCAAGAGCGCTCGCGAGCTGGCCTACTGGAACGAGACCATCGCCCAGGACGTCATTCAGACCTGGCAGCGCAACTTCACCAAGAGGATGTACAACCACGTGCACAACTTTGACACCGACGTGGGTTTCTTATTCTTAGGCTCTTTTTTCAAGTTATCGCTCATTTTAATTTTCAATGAATGTATATTTTAGGGCATCGAGAGACGTACCATCCATCCTCTGGCTTCTACCTCCATCGCCGACATGTTGGAGGAGTTTTGTCAATTCAACTACACCATCATTCTCGTTGGCTACGGTCTTATGGTAATTTCTACCCATTGACAACTGTTTTATTGTCTTTTTCAGTTGGTCTATGCCATGTTCACCCAAATGAAGCACGAACGCTGTCTTCCCTCATCTCAGTCTTGCATGGGACTGGCTCTGGCCGGAGTGCTCACCGTCACCTTTGCCTCCACCGCCGGTCTCGGACTGGCCACATGGTTCGGAATCGAGTTCAACGCCGCGACCACCCAGGTTAGTTCTCTCTCTCTCTCTCTCTCTCTCTCTCTCTCTCTCTCTCTTACTCATTTATTCAGATCGTCCCCTTCCTCACCCTCGGAATCGGTGTCGACAACATGTTCATGCTCCTGCACAACTACCACGACGTGCTGCTGATGACTGGTCGCCACGAGATGGGAATTCTCATGAGAGAGACCGGAATGAGCATTCTCTGCACTTCCATCAACAACATCCTCTCTTTCCTCGCCGGTATGTTATATGCGATTGAATTCGGTGTCTTTAGCATATTTCTGCCTACTTTTGGGCCTGAAATTGTGTAAGACCGTTTTTACCACTTAATTCTTTAGCAAAAATACTGAAACCTTTTATTGACGAGTATGTTCTGTAGCGATTGACCTCACGGATGCCCCAATCCATGAAAATAGATTAGAGAAAAACTAGGTTTCGAGACGAACCGTCAAAACAGGGGAATACCTATTGTGGTTGACATGTTTTTTTTAATGAAAGGGTCTAATTTCCGTCATTTCAGGAACTCTGCTCCCGATCCCCGCTCTGCGCTCGTTCTGTGCCCAGAGTTCGATCCTTCTGACCTTCAACTTCATCGCCATCCTCACCATGTACCCTGCGATCATTTCGATCGACCTGCGAAGGAGGAAGGCCGGCCGCCGTGACGTGCTCTGCTGCCTTTACGGAGACACTCGCGAGGAGAACTACTCGATGATCAGCAAACCAGCCATCCAACAGAAGAGGATCATAGGAGAAACCCCGAACACCACCATGCCCTTGTACAAACAGCCGGTGGAGGAACCAGAGATGAAGGCTTGCTCGCTCCATGGCGTCATCCGCAACTTCTACATTCCTCTCATCAACAAAAAGTGGTTCAGGGTTGGTCTCTGTCTCTTTGTGGTAGCTAAACCTCTTTTCTACAGATGTTCGTCTTCGGCGGATCCGCAGCCCTTCTCTTCCTCTCCGTCGGTGGTCTCCAACGCGCCGCTATCGGTCTGGAGCTCTCCGACGTGCTGCCCGAACACACCGCTCCCGCCAAGTTCCTCCAGGCCCGCGACAAGTACTTCAGGTACATTGTTTACTGTAATCTCGCTCTATTCGTAATTTCAGTTTCTACCCCATGTTTGCTGTTCTGAAGGGTCCCAACATCGACTACGCCAGACAGCAACATCAGATCGAGAACTACAGAAGGTCCATCTGTAAGTGTTCCTTTGGTACCCCACTTATCCTTTGGTGCTTCAGCTTCTTCGAAGTTTGTTATCAAGACTGCCACCGAAGAGCCATCGGAGAAGTACTGGCTGTCCATGATGAGGGATTGGCTGGGAAGCATCCAGAAGGGCTTCGACGAGGCCTACAACAACGGAAAGATCGGGCTGGATGGAAACGTCACGGGAAACATCTCCGATGACGCCAGAATCGGCATTCGTCTGATCTGCAGCTACGGAGAAACCTACGACTGCACGGGAAGGGTACGTACGCTTTAAAGAGGCCTTTAGAGACGTTTTTTTTAAACAGACGAAAGTTTGCGGAAGTACGAGCTGGAAGGGAACTTTTAGCCGTAATTTGCATTTTTGTTTTTTAATGTGTACCTTAAAATGACATTGATGATTTAATGACCCAAATTACCGTTCTTTTTTAGATTGGAAAGGTCAGACTGGTGGACAAGTCTGGAACCATCAACTACGACGGTTTCTACAACTACCTGACGGCTTGGTTCAACCAGGAGAACATGATGTACTACGTGTCGCAGGCGTCGTTCTACCCAACGCCTCCCGCCTGGTCACTGGCTGATAATGACTCGCTGGTCCCTCCCGCGGAACCACTCGCCTACTCACAGATCCCCTTCTATCTCACCGGCCTCACTGACACGCCAGTGATCATCGAAATGATAAAGGTTAGATTGTTTTAAAAAAAAACCTCTGCAATTCCCTTTTTAGGATATCCGCTCGGTTTGCGACAAGTTCTCCGAGCAGGGTCTGCCCAACTTCCCGCAAGGAATTGCCTTCACTTTCTGGGAACAGTACCTCCACCTCAACGGAAACCTCCTCCAGGTGAGATTTCCTCCGTTTCTCCCCTAATCTCTGATTTTAGGCTATCGCCATCATCGGTTTGGCCGTGTTCGTGGTCATTTCCGTGCTCCTGTTCAACCCGTGGGCCGCCTTCAGCGTGGTGATCATCGTCATCGCCATGACGATCGAGTTGGCCGGCTTCCTCGGCTGGGCTGGCATCAAGATGAACCCCGTGTCCGCAGTCACCCTCATCACCGCCGTCGGAATCGGAGTCGAATTCACGGTGCACGTGGTGCTGGCCTACCTCACGGCCCTCGGAACCAGAAGGGAGAGGACCTCGGCTGCTGTTGACCGCGTCTTCGTTCCCGTCATTCACGGAGCCTTCTCCACACTCCTCGGAATTCTCATGCTCGGATTCTCCGAGTTCGAGTGAGTTTTTTGTTTGGATTCATTCAGCGTAAACCGGCTCATGCCTGTATTCATTTCTATTTCATTTTGGAAATTGACCAAAACTGTTTCAGATTCGTGGTCAAGTACTTCTTCGTGGTGATGTCTGCGTTGATCGTGATCGGCATCCTCAACGGCCTCATCCTGCTGCCGGTGCTTCTGTCGATCGCGGGTCCTCCCCAGGAGGTCACTCCGACCGACTCCCACCCCTCGGGCGCCGTCCGTCTCTCCCTCCCTCCGCCGATCCGTCGTCGCAGAAGAGAGATGGAGACCGACGACGAGGACGAAGCCCCCGGCCTGCTGATGCGTCGTCCGGTGTAGCCACCGTCCCGCCAATTAATTAGCACTATCCGACGCACTTATCTTTGACGTTAGCAGTCGTTTAATTCGCCTTCAGGTCAATGCTCAATATTTAACTTGTATCCCCTTAACACAATTGTGCAATGGTTTGTTGTGTTGCGACGGTGAGCTTTAGCCAGCTTTAGGTGCGTGTCTATTGTACCGTTTTCTCTATCTCTGTACATTTCCATGCGGGTACGGTTGTGCTCTCTTTTGTAGTTTACTCATCAACTACATCCTTCCCTCGACATAATATGCGTAGTCTTATTAACCCCTTTTGTGTAGATAAGCCCGCCCCGAAGATCTCTCATTTCTATTCAGTTCCTTTCCCTCGGTACATCTTCTTCGTTACCGGTGATAATTGTCTCCTACTTTCATTAATAATAATTTTATGAGTTTACTCTTTGTTTTATTGGGGGGATGGCGAGATTCGGGGACAAACAAATCATACTTGGCGTTTTTTCATTGCGAATTTTCATTGAGAGGTCGGAACAAAGAAATGTTTTGAACCCGCCCCGAAGATCTCTCATATTTGGCGCAGAATCACTTTGGAGATTAGAAGATCTACATGCTACCTACGGGCAAGCATGGCTCCGGGCCGGCCCGCCAATTTTTTTTCTCGACCCGGCCCGGGCTAAAACAAAATTTTTCCAAAATGTAGAAAAAAAGTTTTCCTTTTGTAATGTACTAGAATTTAGTTTCTAACATAAATAACCGGGATCGAACCCTGGTCGTGTGGGTGGCAATCTGACTGGGAGATCCAGAAACTAAAATTTTCCAAATGGCCCGGCCCGTGAGAACCCTGGTTACCTAATCAGAGCATGTCGATCTTTTTATACTGTTCATCCGTTCCACCTCTCCTGCCACTGCTTACACTCCGGGAGGACTCTCGGCTGTCACGGCCCAGTCTATCCCCACCACTCCAAAGTCTGCCAAGTCGGGGAAATCGGCCAAATCTGGAAAGTCGGTGAAGAGCGAGAAGGCCAAGACTGAGAAGAGGTCGAAGGTTGTCTCCAAGAGCGGTCTGTCTCAGAAGTCTGCTCAAACCGCCAAGAGCTTCCAGTTGCCAAACACGCCCAAGACGGCTCGTGACATGTTAGTCCAAGTTGAAGTCTAGTTAAATGGATATTTCAGTGAGCCGGCGATGCTGGAGGATGCCCGTAGGCAGCAGGGTCAGATTGTGGTGACGAATGCCCTCCCCGACGGTTCTTTCAAGGTGAAAAGCCTCACTTTCGACTGAAAATGAGTTCTTTCAGGTTGTCGTTCAGTTGACGGTGAAAGTGGCTTCTGGAGGTCGCGTGGCTCTGGCCGGAAGGGCTCCCCAGGGAATGGTTACGAAGAAGGTGGCTGTGAATGGTGCCGCCATCTATCAGTCTTCTTAAATCATTTGTACACTCCAATGGCCGTTTTAAGTGTGTGCCACGAGTAAAGCTGGCTCTATGTCTTCTTCCGCGTTTTATCTCTTACCTATCGGAACGTTGTTCTCAACTGTTAGTGGCTACCTTATTCAGTACCTTCCTCTTCTTAATTGTTTCTGTTTATGTTTCTCACAATATCCCCAAATAGCAAAGAGTATACCCATGTTTATTGGAATGTCTCTGATATCGTTTCGTTGAGTATTCTTCTTACGTCCCCGTAATTTTTTCTATTCACAGTCTTCTGTCGACTTCTCCGCACCAGCTGTCAAATCGAACCACCTTGAACACGTGTTGGGTCAGTTCGATGTTGTCCAAGGTTTTGTAACAAAGATTCTGAAAATCAGATTTCTTTTTGCAACATCGCTTTTCTACCACAATGCTTGAGAATAGCATCACAATTTTCGCCACTCTTAAAGAGGCCGTTATCTCATCGCGACCCTTCGCTGCAGCCATTTGCAACATGGCCGTAAAAGTCTCTCCAGCTTCACTGATTGTGCCCAGGCCTTCTGGTGACGTGTTTATCACAGCTGAAATCCTTGGATTTTCGACTTTTAAAACTTGTTCTTACGAATGCAGAAAATGGTATTCAGGCAGCCGATGAGAATCTCCTCATTTGAGAGATTCAGCTCTTTCAGAGGTTCCACAAGAGTTTCAACCGAGAGTTGGGTGACACCACTGAAAAAGGCAACTTAGTTTTTCTACGCAGGAGTCATACTGTAGATCAGGGAACGACTGAGCGTTGGCTTCTGCGGGATGATAGGTGCCGTTGGAGTAGCAAACACCGTTGCAACTAAAAGTATGAGAGTGATTTGGTTCAGAAAAGGAGAGTTTACCCTATTTTAGCCGACCAGTTGCTAGCTAACCACCAATAGAATGGAGAGAAACGACCTTTTGCCAGCAGCATCTGAACATTCATTTTGTAAAATACAAGGAAAAGAGGTAGTGATAGAGAGGCAAAAAGGAGATACACAGAGGAAAACGTGTGCATATGGGAAAAATTTACACAGAGAAAGAAAAGAGGGATAGAGACAAAGCGATTGAGAAATGTCATTTTTTCTACTCACCCTATCGTTTTCGTTGAGTTGGAGAAACTCCGGCAGTTGAACCAAAAGGTCTGCGAAAAGAACAAACATTCTGTTAAAATCCTGGAGCACATCGTCGAGAGAAGCAACCCTGGCGGCCGTCGGCGTCAGCTGAATCAACAGTAGCTTCAAAATTACAGAAATCCTACAGGGGCTCGAGAGGAAACGAGGTGGGGATTGTAGAAAACATATTTGAAAGAATAGCTCTGTCCTGATTTTTGATGGTGTTCGAAGTCGACCCGTTTGAAAACTTTGTCAATTTTGAGAAGCATTCCATCGAGACCCTGCAAAGAGCTTGTTGAAGCAGATTTTGAAAGACAAACCAGTGATCGACTGGAGACAGGGCCACGGGTCGGGCGAAGCTGCATCAGGTCATCAGTTTGAACTTCTTTGCAATCTCTGAAAACCAATATTTTGCCATAAAGCAGAATGAACACACACACACACACTCTCCACACACGTACACACACAAACACACATACACACACATACATACACACACATATATATACACACACACATACACACACACTAATATGTGTTTTTAGGAAATTATAGGGAAAAATGGATACCTGGTGATTATGTCGTCCATGCCCTCCTCGTCATCCTCGTCTTCCTCCTGGTTCTGTCTCTTCCCAATCTCTCCTTGTACCGCCCGTGGATTCATTCCCAACCGAAAGCACTCTTTCAGTCGACACGCTCTGCACGTGTTCCTCTTTTCTAAAAACCTTGTTGGTTGTATTTCTCCTTTCCACAAACCGACGCTAACCGGACAGCTGCCTCCATACCTACAGACGTACTGTCTGTTCTTCCAAATGCTCCGACGAAAGAAACCTTTGCAGCCGTTGCAAGCATTCACTCCGTAGTGTTTTCCAAGAGCCTAAGGCTGGTTTTAATTTAAGCAAGTGAGATTTTCTCACCGAGTCACCACAGACAACGCAGCGAATGTCGGACCTTTTCCCTTGAAGATTTGAAGGCGGAGGGGTTATTACCTCCAGTGCCATTCTGGAAGCATACGAAATTTCTAGAAATAGGAAATATATTGCTTCATACAACGAGTTTTCAACAAAAAATGGCTTATGGGAAATGTACATCTTCAAAATATGTGAGTAGGAATCGATGTAAATGTGCCTAATTCAGATGCGCTAACACTGAACGCAAATATGCACTCTGTTCAGTTTTATTACAAGTAGTTGGAAAGACTCTAGGTAACACCTTACTCCAGGAGATTATTATAATCATATGAAGCATTATTTCAGGAAGACTTTTAAAAGATTCCGCCTAGAATCTTGGGGAAATCCTGTCGCCCGGCTTCCGGGCTTCGTCATGCTTTTCCCTCGACTGCGGTTTACTACATGCAGTGGGCGTCTCCGCCGACCGCAGAGAGCAGCCATGGGCTCTCGGCGACTGGCGGTGTTCTACTTTCCTCCTTAGATTTCTTCCCAACTTCTCTTTGCGTAATGAAATATCAGTTAATCAATCGCTTGTTAGAGTTCTTGGAACCTGTAATGGAGCACGACCCCCGATTGTGTTTGTGGAGAAAGAGTTTGAGTGAGGGCCAGTTACTCATTAGACCATCTTCTCGCTTTTCATGAAAAAAAAACATACGACTACACCGTCCCCCTCATGACACATGGATGATCATAGGGAGGCACCTAAACTTAGTAGTCTGACAATCCTAAAATGTCTAGAAAGCTAGGACGTTAATGGAACATAGAACTATAGTACCGTTTTTCCTTCATTTCAAGGAAATAACAGATTCAAGAAACAGGGATATCACTGACAATTGATAAAAAAGCTCCTTAAACTGTGAAATGAATCTCCAGAAAGCCGTGGAAATAGATAAAATCTGATAGAAAAGTGTTCTGCCTGCGTTCCAAGTTCATCTGATACATGGCAAGGACGCGATCCGCCCGTCGCTGGCTTTGAACAAACAGAGGACATTTGAGGAAACAAGGTAGAGACAGAGATCGGCATCATAATGCAGGGAGGGAAACACGGCGAACAGTCGCAGTGACCCAGGAACAGATTGCACAGAGATAAGCGAACAAGCGCATTCAACAAGACACAACAGGAGCACAACTTGGCACGACTTTTGCTCATATGGAAAGCAAAATCAGATTATCAAAAAAAAGGCAAAGAAAAACATAAGCACTAAATTCCCTGTTTCCGATATATTGTCTAAAAACGACCTAACATGGACACGTCCTGCGTGTCCGGCGTTTACGAGGTCTATTAATTTCGAAGTTTTAATAAAAATTGGATGAAAAAATATGGGAAGTGTAGGGTTGGCTAAACAATTTAGCCCAACCCGTTTTCGAGATATATCGCTTGAAAATCTCCCAAACAGGAAAACGCGCATATTCGGAAGATTCGGAAGGGCGGCCTGCACACACTGTGGTTACAAGGTATTTAAATTTTAATGTTTTTATTAATTAAGCAAGATGACACGAGAAATGCGCCATATAGTTCGTACTTTGAATAATATTCAACCAAATATAACATAGAAAACCAGAAATGCACCTGAATACCCCTAGAAGCAAAGTGAAATGTCATTTGAATGTTTGTGATGTGTGGTTGCCAGAGGAGAACGGCCGTCTGTGAAAACGACGAGCGGTCGGCAAACAAAAGGGCGTGGCTGGCAGCAACACGGAAGCTGCTGGGTCAGGGTCGTCTCCGGGCAACGTGACCATCGAGACCGCGCAATCGGCGCCGAGGCGCAAAGGTGGCGCTAATTCGAGACACCTGGTTTCCGGGGAGGGATAAACCCGTACGAGTTCAGCGGGAGCAGAGATACACGTGAAGAGTCGATCGATGGGACGGTGTGGCAGGCAGAGGAGACGCAGACTCAACGACCAAACATCGCACGATCTGGGCACGGCTTTGTGGATGCAAACTACACAAACGACCATTCATACCAACAGGAAAAAGAAAGCGGAACGGTACTTTGACTTGAAAATACCGAGGGTAAGCCAATATCATTTTGTTTTCCAAAAGTTGCCGTGTCTCGTTGAATTATCCTAAGAAACCTCCCCATCATCCGCGGTAACTTCCATTTCCTAATAACTTATGTTTTGGAACTTGGAAATCTTGTGTCCTAGAAGGTTTTTTTGTTGCTGTTGTTGGAAACTCCAAGTGTGTGTGTGTGTGTGTGTGTGTGTGTGTGTGTGTGTGTGTGTGTGTGTGTGTGTGTGTGTGTGTGTGTGTTTGTGTTCATCCTTTCTAGTGTTACCTTTTTTTTACAGAGATTGCAAAGAAGTTCAAACTGATGATCTCCAGTCGGCCACTGGTTTTTCTTTCCCTGCTTCAACAAGGCGTGTGTTTGTGTGTGTGTCGATACACTGGTCGACAACAAAGTTCGTTCCCAAACCAGTCGCATGTGGATCGTATGAAATTCAGACTCTTCTGTGTCAAGCGCGGGTTTGCAGTCGATCGCTCTTCTAATCCTACCCAAGTGCAGGGTCAGCGATAATACGAAGGCCCTACAAGAAGCAAGGAGCATTTGGGGAAGAATCTAAAGAAACTCAGTTCTGGAGATTCAGCGAACAGCTTTCAGAGAAAAAAACCCAACAAACTAATAAAGTTTTTGAGTTTTAAGGGGATATCTCTGTTGGCCGAAGGATCGAGAAGGAGTATACGCGATTTTGTCTGCCTGATTTTATTTTGGGAACGGGCAAATTGAGACAACTACCTTAACCTCGTTCATTTACTCAAGTAAACATTGTTGTTTCACCTTCAGTTGTCAACCAAGAAACAACAATTTTTGGATTCCCAGTTTCTTTGTTTCTTAATCTTCAACAACAACAAAAACTGTACCCCGAAGACTTTCCAACCTCGCTGAAACGCAAACTACTGTTTATCGCTCGCTCCAAATGAAATAAACGAAAAACTAAACGATGAACACTTGTAGTTAAATAATATTCACTTCAAGGTACGATGTGAAAAATAAAAATAAAAAGAACCCTGATATAAATCAATTGACTATGTACAGAGAAATCTGTAGGCACCGGTCTGTCACTCTCTCTCCCTGAGTTCTACTCCAACTCGAATATCCTCGAGTGTCTGTGCGAGACGGGCCTTCTCCTGGGAGTGGGGTTCCACTCGGGCACCCTGTTCTCATCATTCAGAAGACGACTCTGGCGACGATCTCTTGTTTGCCAGTCTTCTTTGTTCCACTGTACAAAGTACAAAGGGAGGGGGAGTTGTTCGGGAAGAACGGAGTGGTGGGTGACCAGCATCTGGAGACTGGGGAAAGTCTTCGGGAACCCCTGAAAAATGGAAATTGGCTTCAGAAACCCCATGGATTCATCTTTTTTGGACTGGGCTGTCTGCACTCCAGTTGCTAATTAGCATTGGTCGAGTCTCCAAACGGGTCCTCGATTATGCAAATGTGGTGCTAATCCCTCACCTTGATACGGTAGCCGGCCTCGTTGCGAATGATGAGGTAGTGGCTGATGCAGGTCGGATTGTGGTTGGCCGGGACCTTCACAGACAACGCCAGACAACGACGCTTCGACTCAGAGTAGCGCACGACGAAGGCTCCATCAGGGTGCTTCAGAAGGTTGCACACCAGGTGTTCTCTAAAATCAGATGGTCAATAAGGTCTGTTGGCAGAATTCGAAGACATCACTCATTAGCGGATGCGCTAATCCGCACCTGTGCATACGAGTTTCCGACAATTAAGGGCTCAAACTGGTCATTCGAAGGCGTCGAGTCGGAATTAATTGGCCTTTGGCGAACCTTTGACCCGCCAGGTGGGCTCAATTATCATTCCGACGGTCGCTTTTGATTTATTCACACCGTAATCCGACACGAAACCACCAAAAAAAAGGATATCCGGTGACTCGATGAGGAAATTACTATGCACCGCAATAGAGACCTTATGTATATCTACCGCAGCTCTATCTGTCTCTCTGTCTCTCTGTCTCCCTCTCCCCCCCCCCCCTCTCTCTCTCTCTCTCTCTCTAACATACCGTGTGGGAAGGCCAACAAAGTAGTTGACGTGTTCCAGCTGTGACTGTAGTGTGTCGTCCACAGGATAAATATGTTCTCCCAGCTTTTCATCGTAGATCAGGGAGGGAGGCGTAGTATCCGAAGAAGCCTTGCTCAAACGGCTGCTTGGAATGGGTTCTTCGGGAACTGGAGATGCAGCCGGAGCAACACGAGCACTCGATGGCTCACGCATAAGTGGTTCGAAAGAAGTCATCTGGAACAAAATCTTACAGTCCTGTCATAACTTATATGTTAGTAAACGTGTCCTTCGCCTAATAACTGTTGGCGTCCTTCCGCCGTCAGTTGTCGGTTGCGTCACCGCTTAATAACGTGAGTCTGTGCGAAAGGCGATCCCACTTTGCGCAACCACAACGCACAAATTGGGTCCTTCAGCGCCAGTCGTCGAGTTGGGGTCACGGTGTAACTACGGTAATTAGGTTAGGATAGTCAGCGATTGTACCCCCATTGTGACGCAAACTATTGCTATGGGAAATTCTAGACGGAAACGCAAATCTGAGCCAAGAGCTGCCAAGAATAGAAATTGCTTTATAACAAACATATGATTTCTGAGTAACCAGAACACACGCGGAACGTGGTATTTGAAGACTAAGTTGAAATCATTTCTCAGTTCCTCGATTCCGGAGCGCTTATTCCGGTTTCGTTGGCCCTCAATGTCCCAAATAGTCGTATTTTGTCCCCGTGGAACTTTGTCTGTTTGTGTATTCTACAGGTCATGTCGGCCCTTGAGGATCGCGCGAAGGGGTCTGCCATCCTCCATCGGCCACTTGAACCTTGGCAAATAATCAAAAACGACCATTCACCCCCTGTAGCGCAACCTAATCTACCAGATAAACTACGCCAGCTCTTGTCTCCTTATTAGGCTACAGTACACTTACCCTCTTGTTCTGCGAATTAACCGTAGTCGATGAGGAGAAACGCTGGAAGGCGGAGAAAACGGCAGACACTGGGCGACGTTTCCTGGAAAACAGAAGGTTAAACAGTTTTTTTTTTAGCAATTTACCGTTTGGCGCTCTTCAGCGGGTCTTCTGGTTCCTTTGACCGACCAATGAGTCGACTGAGGAAGGCTGAACTGCTGGCTCTTTTCTCCCCCATCGGCTGAAAATTTAAATAATTAGCTCATGTTCTGTATGTGATGGTCTGCCCTACGACCTGCCTAAGGCCGGGCCCCGTGTCGCATTTCGGCCCGCGCGAAGCCGTAAAGCGGCCCATAAAACGGCGGTGTCTGTCAAGTGGCATCTGCTATTATTATCTAGTTACAGTGGCTGTAAAAGGGGATTGTCTTACCTGAACAGGCGTCGAGGTGGCCATGGCTGCGCTTGAAGCCGAGGAGACCGAAGAGCCGGCGAGACGGGCGCGAGTCACAGCCGCCTGGAAAGCGTTGCCCAGAACGGCCTCGATTTCCTCCACCTAAACGACTTGTTTCGTGAAAAATCGAGTCGGGACCGAGGGCATCGGACGGAAAACAACGGGGGGCAGACAACTGGGCAGGGACTGGTTCAGTTGGAAGGAGTACACTTTAGAATTGAGTTTAGACATCTAATCCAAATCTACACTCCCATGACTGGAGTTCCTGAAGGCACATGTGACAGGTCCCCAGTTTGAGTTTAGGATACCAATCCAAGGCTACCATGAAAGATTCTAAAGTTGCTAGATGATTTTGGGACTCCTATTTCACGATAGAGTTGCTAGGGGTTTCTAAGATTTTAGGGCTCGTTAATTTCAAAAAATACATAAAGGCACAACCCTTAGTTTTGAAAAAAGATCCTAAAACAATCGTACGGACCCAGTATGTCTCTTCTGAACTCTCTCTATTACAAAGACTTTAAGATTCCGAGAAGGTTCTGAGCTTTTATAAGCTTTTCTGCAATTTCCGAAGCCTTTCAGAACACCCTCATTCCCTAAGTGCATCCCTTTGCCTAGTCTTTTCGAACCCTACGACCGCATTTGTTCCGCTCCGACCCAGTTCTTCATGAAAAATGGGCTTTTGAGGTCTCAAATTGGGATTGCGGCCGCATCTATCGAGATCTGGCAATGGACCAGGTCGCAGATTGGTATCAGCCGGCTGACACCATGCGCGCGAGCCAGCCGGCTGTCTCCATTGTCCCTGGAGAGAAGGACGATTTCTTTGCCGCAATCGGAGGAATCCATTCACGCAACATTCAAAGCTGACAGTCGGCTGTCACTTGTCAACAACGTTTGCTGACAGCTGCAGAGGTCATTTGTCCTCCGGTTTGAAACAGTCCCCGGCCCAATTAGTGACAGCCGCCGACTGGCAGGATGCCAACAAGCCAGCCGCTCTTAAGAAACTTACGTGCTGAATCTCGTGGGTCCTGAAGACGTGGCACTGCTTACGGTAGGTCTGACCGGTTGGCTCCAACGCAATGTAGGCGACTTCTTTGATGGAAGGACGAGCGACGACGGAACAGACGCGGCGAAGCGAGTGGGAGAGGAGGATTTCCTGAAGGGATACGGTAAGAAGGGTGACAGCCGGTGGCCTTGAAGGACATTTTTGATGACACGCCGGATGCGTAATGCACAACACGCAACGAGATATCAGCCGCTGTCAAAGGTCATCCCAAAGGGCAGATCCAGAGGAATCTTTGGAGAAGGGCAGGAAAAAGAGAGGGAAAGGGAGAGGGAGAGAGAGAGAGAGAGAGAGAGAGAGAGAGAGAGAGAGAGAGAGAAAGAGACAGAGAGAGACGCACAGTGAGGATAGAACCTAAAACTGCAGGAGGTGGATATTTGACATAAATGACCCCTGATTAGTTGAGTATCGCTCTCTAATCCGCAGTTCAGTCGCCCCCTCTCGCGCCAAGTGCGGTCGTCGCAGTGGGGTTCCCGGTCGTGCCAATTAGAACGCAACAATACGCGGAGCCTTTGGTCACATTAATTATTTAAGCGTTGGGTAACGGACAGACAAAGGAAAGCTTCGAACGGCCGAAAGCGAGCATAAAACACGGACTGTCGTTTGCCCTGCGCGAAAAAGGCGCCAAGGGGAGGAGTCACTTTCAAACTCGAGTTTCAGTTTCTAAAAAAGGTTTCGGTAAACTCACATTCTCTCCATGAACACGGACTCCTAGAGAAGAGACGGTGATGTTGGCCTGCTTCACATTCGGAGGATTGAACTTTTCCAGACGATAGCCCACATGGTCGGCAGAAGTGTTGGAGATGGGGAAGGAGCCGAGGTACTGAAAAGGCGGTTAATGAGATGTCAAAGGGCCGTTTTAGGGGCTGATATCTGCTGGGCAGTGCTTTATGGCTCTCTGTGACCCTTGCAATTGCAGAAACAAATACAACCGACCACGCGGAGGCCAATAAATGGGCAAAGGACACGATAACTAGCAAAAACATTGGTTTAGAGGGATTTTAGGTCCTAAACCCTTTAGACTCTGAATTTCTCCGCTTACATATCATTCAAAAATGCACTTTTCCTCTACCTCAGCGCCGTCTATTGATAACCCCCGTCGCCAATTGTTCATTCAAATGCCGCCTTGTGTTTGAATGGGTCTCGTGCCAGTCTACAATAGCCAGCCGGGAGTGCCTCCTGCCAGCCGTCCCATTGTCTCACCCCTTCGTCTAGACGTCTGAACCATCACAAAGTTCAAAGTGTCTTCCGCCGTTTGGTCTTCTCTTCTCCGCCGGCCACCTGGCGCCCTTCGGCCGCGATATCATCTTCTGAGCAACAGCTGGTGGGCGCCAGCGCCGGCGGAAACACTGCGTCGCCGACGGCAATTCGAGGAGATATACGATGACTTTTAGGGCTGTTTTCCGAGCAAATCGCTTTTCCTATGACAGGCCAAGACGCAGCTAATGACCTATTCAAACGACTGCAACGCCTAAATGATACAGGAGGGTTTAAGAAAGTTTTCCATTAATCTCATCTGTCCTTGGCTTTCCCACTGCCATGTTAGGCAAGGAAGAGTCGCCAAAAGTGGCTGGGAGAGCGTTGTGTCAACATTTTTGTATGCTAATGAGGTGCGGTTGGGGTGAACGACAGAAAGGATTGGATTTCTTTGGACAGCTGCGATGATACTGTTGCGAGACGAGCGATTAGCGGCCCAGAATCACCCAAACAATGGAATTTGTTGTTTAAAGGCAGTGTGTCATGAAAAATGAACGCATGTACGGGTGGACCTGTACACAGCGTACCGTGAGCCGAGAGAGCCATTTTCAGCATAGGAAATGGAGAGAGCGGCATGCTAATTTCAATTCAAACATTTCGCGGGGAAACTTTGACGAGCCAAATACGAGTAACGAACATTGATTTTTGGCAAAATATATATATTGTTCGAATCGTCTTGACAATGTCTAATTTTGTAAAGCATAATTGTTAAATTCTGAGTAGGTCGAATTTTGGTGACACACTGCCTTTAAATGATCACACGAAAGATATACTTCTGGCCGAATCTTCTTGGAGCAATGGCTGCTTCCACGAACTGACAATGAGTATCTCACATTGCACGCAATACTATATACAACATCAAAACATTGGCACGCTGTGCGTATCCTCAATATCAATATATTTGAATATTTTAAAATGTAGCACCCACATGGAAGCAAAAGGTGCTTTAATTTATTGCTCAAATGATTCGCTACGTGTCTAATAAGTTCGCGCAGTTCTCAACAACCCTTTTTCTTGAATGTATTCTGATTTAAGCATAAATGAGTGTTTCAATTCGCATCCCCTGTAACAGCATTGCAACTTTGGAATAAATTATAACATCCTTGAGAAGAAAAGAATTGGTTGAAAGTTTGATAGTTTGGGTCACAGTTTGTTCATAATGAATTGGATAGCTAAAATGATGGATTCATTTACAAATATTGTTTTTCTTCTGTTTAAAAGCAAAGTTTCAAGTCTACGTATGTGTGTTAGGTCGATCAAAAGTTTCGGTTGTAGGTTTTAACTCAAAATGGGATGTTTTCAAAGAGCATAGAGGGGGGTCAACATTTAATTTAAAAACTTAAACTTTACCTTAACGTTCCAGCGAAAGATCAGAAAATCCCGTTGTGTCATTGCGTCGTCGTCGAGTTCTTCTGACCTGCCGCAATGCTCGCAGGGGGCGTGGCCTGCGGCTTCGTGGGCGGGGCCGGAAACCGCCGCCGAGCACTCCTTAAATGGGAGATTAAGACGATTTTTAACAATCTTAGGGGAAAAGATACTTTCAGCTGTAATAAGAAATCGCGAATTTTGAATTTATCGATTTTAACCTCCAATTTTCACCGGGAAAGAGTGATTTAATCGCGTGACCGGGGGCGTTGTTCTCCAGGCGCTGGGACCTCCGGCATCTTTCGCGCGCAGGGGGGCATTCACCCACCTTTTTAGACTTCAGCACGGAGTTATTCTTGTCTTTCGGACGGGTTTTGCCGAGAATCGAAGAGACTATTTTCGAATACATCTGAAAGCAAGGGGAATTAGGTTGCTGAATGAAGGCATTCACAAGAGAAGAAACAAAAAAAGAAAATACGATTAATGGTATTACGAGGTTAGAATAATCCATGAAAAAAAAGGAGTTTTGTTTTTCGTTACTTTGAAACTTTTCCCGTTAACTTTTCCAACAGAATGCCCCAGGGTTTTGGAAAGTTTCAGTAGCGACTGACCATTCTAATTGAAACTCCCTCTTTTGTTCCCATAATTCGTCTATTTGATGTGTTGGACCCCCGCTTCATTAGAATAAACCGTGCTTTGCTTCATTAGCATAAGGACTACTCGTGTGTGATGCAACAGTCACTCTTCACTCGAGAGCCCTCGCCCGAAGAGGTTCTGTTACGCGACCAACACATACTTCTGTCCCTTTGCTCGTCGTTTTCTACAAACGGTTCATCGATATCGATTCCCCATTCGGTAAAAGGTTTAAACGTAATAGTAGACGATTAGATGGCTATCGGTGGCCAAATGGGCGCGCAAAGATTACCGCCTCTCCTCTGCCACGGTCCTCTGGGTTATTGGCCCTTTCTCTTTAGGAGAATAAGATGAAAACATGGGTAGCTCTAGTTCATTCTAACTTGTATGGTTTGTTTTCGCCCGTATTTACAAAACGAATGTAAAATAAGGCTGGGGTAAACAGTAAGGGTGGATAAGGTGCGTTAAGGTGCGTAAGCTATGGTAAGATGGTGTTCGATAAGTGTTCAAATTCGAAAATTTGAGTAGCACTTAGTAGTTTAAGCTTACAAGTCGGTTGATTTTGTTACTTTAGCTGTCTGAAACAATTATTTTCATTCAAACATTACTCAAAATGAACGTAATCACCTTAATTCAACACAACCGTTAGGCATATGGGGATGGTGACAATGAACAAATTTTAGTTTTAATTCAAGGCCTTAACGTAGTTTCACGTAGTAAGAAATGTTTGGGATCAATCTGCTTTCTAAATTGCAGCACTGTATCCGAAAAACTGCTTGCGCTGCCAATGTTTCTTAGAACTTTCAATTTCTTTCATTGTTGAAAGTAGAGTTATAATTAAAACGTTTAGTTGTTAAAAAAAACGATAAATGTCGTGGAATGTGAGTAATTCTGCAGCTGCACAATCCAAAAGTCAACACTTCATCTGCGTTTCGGTCATGCGCGTGTCGTCGTTAATCCGCCAAAGAGACCGCCACCTTTGTGTCCGAATGAGCTTGTCAGAGCGCACACTTGATCCGTGACATAATTAATTTGTGGGAAACAAGGCAGGGAATCCCCGGAAACCTTGGAAAAAACGGAAAAAAGACTACGGTAGTTGGGATTACGTTGCAAAGAACGACCTGAGACAGCTGGCTACGGTCGTTCTACGCCGGGATAAACCCCAAAATCCATGTTATTATCGCGGCCACATATTGCTGTTGCCCAATGCTCATTAGAGACTTAGTTTACGCAAGGTACGATTCTTAATTGAAATAAATATACAGGGTTATATAAAATGGGGGTGGAATTAAGAAATTAGACCACTCTGAGAATGGGAGCAACGGAATACTGATGTCCTTTCTCTCTTTCGACTGGGCGTGTTTCTCGGTTGAGATAGGATCAGCATTTATCGAGGATGAAGCCCGTTTCAATCCGATTGTTGCTCTTATTGCTCTGCCAATTGACTGCCAAGCGGGTATTCCTTGCTACAAGGAGGGTCCCAGCCCAGCGCCGCGAGTGCGCCCGGAAATGCCGACGGCACAGGTGGATTTACGACGATTTAGGACCAAATGGCACAGGAAATCAGGTAGGAAAAAAGTGTAGCAGTGGAAGAGAGAGAGAGATAGAGAGCCGGGGAAAGAGGATTAGAGAGAGAATAGAGACAACGAGCATTTTCTTTGAATTTACAGACTATAGCCAGTCTGTCTATATCTGTATAAAGTGCCGATATCTCTTGCCAGTCCGCCTACGGCTTACAGCCGGCTGTAAATGCCGTACTAGCTGAGCTGTTGCCAGCCGCTCGCCTTCGCACGTGCCAGCCCTGTCTCTCGCGATAAGCGTGTGCTTCCCGCACCTCGCAACAGTCGGCGAGGCGTCGTTGCGCAACTGATGGCGCTGTTTGCGATGGGATTCGAGGCAAAAGAGCCGCTATTGACTGAAAAAGCGTAATCGGTAAGAAATACGGTACTGGGACAGTGGATACACGCACGGAAACACGCGCAACGCCTTTACTTTGCGAGAGAGGCCGACGGAGGACGAACGGAAGGACAACGGGACAAGAAAGAGAGACATTAGAAGGATTAGAAGGAGACGAGATATTAGATAGAATGCCCAATCTTGATCTCTCGATATGATCTCTGCTTCCCTATGAACCCTTTTATGCGTTAAAATCCTAGACACAGTTTTTCCGTCGAGTCGTTGAGTCAACGCGTTATTATTCACTCCCCTCGCAGATTCACATGCAGTCATCAGTCATTTAAACGGAGAGACAGAGAGAGAGAGAATTTTGCCGATGTAACTTAACTTTTTAAATATTTTGCAAAAGTACATACATTAGCAATTCCATTTTGTCGAAAATGAAAGTTTCCGTTCCGCGAGAGTGAAGTTCAAATCCTCCGAGGATTATGCGTGAAAAGAAGACTTATGGTCTTCAAAACGAAGGCAACCTGATTTTTCGGTCTTATCTTCAAAGAATTTTAAAACAAAAAGAATAAGCATGATAAAATTCCGAAGAATAAAATAGGCCAAGAAACATAGCGTTTATACGTCCAAGTTTTGAAAAACTGCATCGGCAACTGACTCGCGACAAGTGATCCATCAAAATCCGACGGAGGACACAAGGAATCGAGCTGTGCCTTAGAAAAAAGATTTTGGGAAATGAAGAAAACGTGATTTCTATTGGGATTTTTCAAATATAAATGTGTCAAAACGTTATGCCACTGAAAAAAATTCTACATGGGTATCTCAAAAACCGTTCCAGTTTGCAAAAAACCGACGTGAAAGAAAGTAAAAGACGATAAATCTCTGTTTATCGGCGTGGAAAGTATGGTTTTATCGAATGTGCGACAGCGAAAGACCGCCGTTACAGCGGTTCTTCGGCGCCGATTGACGCCCGCTTAAAATGTGAAAATCGCTATTCCGACAGCGGAATTTTTGAATATTTACATTTGAAAAAGGTTGTTTTGTATTGAATGAATTCCTCCAGAATGTGTCCTTGATAGCATGAACAATTGCGTTTTCTCATAATGATTTCTACTTAAGTGAGGTTTAAGTGCTGCAGAGGTTTTTGAATAGAAATATCAAATGTAATGGTTGTTCAGAAGGGGTTGGAACTTTCCCAGAAAAGGGTTTTCGTGCTAAAAAGTGTGTTTTGGCTGTTGGAAGGGCGGTTGTGTGCGCGAAGAGTCCGTCGAGAACAGCTGTCTGTCCTGCAAAGTAGTGGATTGAGTGACCGACGGGGTGTTACAATCAGAGAAGAAAAACAAAAAAGATGGGTGGCAGGAGTGAGAGTATTCGCGTATTACCATCTGCGGGTTTGTGGCTGTGGGGCGCCGCGGCTAATTGGGAACGATTTAGACAGTTTGGATGGGACTGTTGCAGCTCAACGTTTGAGCGTACGGCTGCAGTGGTGAAGACGCTGGTTCGAATCCAGCCTGGGGCAGTCGGTTTTGCAAGTGTCTCAATGGCTCATTTCCAGGCTATGGAATAAAGATTATTATTTTTCTTTTGCTTTTGAGGATAAAAAGTCACCCGTTATACGATGTTTCTAACGGATCGTTCTTGTAACAACATTTAAACTTCAGATAGCCTAACGAAACATAGACGGCGTGGCCGATCTTGCCACCCTTTTGATGCAAAGCGACTGGCAAGAAGTAACTGGCTAATTTCCCGGTCATGTAATCGTCATTCGCGGCAGGACCTAATGTACCATCCTTTAAATTTTTGCCTCAACCGGCGCCGTTTTCAGGAAACACACTATACAAAGTGTGTTTCCTGAAAACGGCGTAGGCATAGGCCTAAAATGTCCCATTTCCCTCATTTCTCGTAGTGTCAGTAATCAGCTGACGTTAATTTTATCGTCGATAATAAACCGAGCGGCCGCATTTTCCCAGGCGGCGACGAACACAGGGCTGACTCAGAATGATCGTATTCTATACCACAAGGGGTTCTTTGGCGCAAAGGATTTGAATTGCGGACGGAACGTGGGAGATGAAGGAGAGGGGGATTCAAATTTAGGGGTGGGACTTGTATTTGGTTGTTATTTTCGAATCAAGCCATTTGGGATAACGCCTGTATGTCGTTTTTGGAACAGGGCTTCATTTAAGCTTTGTACTAGAAAAAAAGCATTCCTACAGTTGTTTGCCTTGTTTGACAAAAATATAAGCAAAATTTGTAGATACACATAGAAAAACGGACAAAAGAGACAGAGGATGAAGTTGAGAGAAATAGAAAGAAAAGTATAAGAGTTTATGGAGGTTATTCCGATGCAAAAGTTGGGCTAGGAGAGTGTTGGCCGGCGCCCCAATTATAATTATCGCTAAGTGCTTGGGTCCAAAAAAAGAGAAAACTCAATGGTTGCTGGAGGGGAAGGAGTTGTTTGAACAGCGTCGTGGGCGCTCCGTTGCGAGTGCTGATTCAGCCGCCCCGAATGGACCGAGAACCTTTTCTCGAGCACAAAACACCCGATTATGACAGCTGCGGAGAGATTGAAAACTTAAAAACAGGATCGGAGGTCGTGGGAAGAGAGAGAGAGAGAGAGAGACAGAGAGAGACAGAGAGACAGAGAGAGACAGAGAGAGGTGAGTGAGAGATGCCAATTCTGAAATTTTGGCAAGATGCGCTCTACAATTCTCTACATAAAAGAGCGGAAAAGAGACTTTGGAAGGAAAGAGAATCTAAGGGCAAACAGTCGAAGAGGCCATGGCCTGATAACGGCCGTTCGGCGGTTCGGAAAGGGCTGAGTAGGCGAAGAGTCAGAACTTGGATGGCGAGAGAGAACGGGGCAATTGCCATGGAGATGGACGGCAGAAAACGAGGAGGAATAGATGACGCTGTGAATGAACAAACGATAAAAAATGAATAAAGCAGTGCAGAGGTGTCTAGTATGAATGGATTTGAAACTGGAAAACAGTAATAGTACACTTCACCACGTAGCGTCTATATCCAGCGGCTGCCAATCAATCAGCTGTCGCTTTTTTATCATGCTTGTCAGAAAATTTCATGTTTCGCTCGCAAAAGAAAAACAAGATGAAGATACATCATTTGTGTGTGCGTGAGTGTGTGTAATGTGTGTGTATGCATGTGTTTGTGTGTGTATGTATGTGTGTGTATGTGTGTGTGTGGGCGTGTGCGTGTGTGTATGTGTGTGTTTGTGTGTGTGTGTTTTTTTTCTGTGAGCCACATTGGCTGGCTTAGTAATACATAGGAATATCTAGAGAAGGCAGTTATTGCGTGATAGGGAAGTCATATTCTCCGGAAGTGCGTGGTATAGTAGGTAGCGTCGGTGTAAAAAGTGGCATTGACTGGTTCAGCGGCCGGTTTCTCGCCTCATTGCGAACGCGCCGTGTCCACCAGGTGTTTGAGAGCTTTGCGTGAAAAATGGCCATGTCTAACCAGATTACAGTGGTTTGGAATGAAAATGATTAGAGTATGCGTTAGGAATGCGGCAGCAATGGTGGATGTGTTGATAGCGGGCGAGAGAGATAGACAAAAGAAGGATACGCGCGGGTCAGAAAAACGGGTTAGATCTCGGCTGGCAGCAAGGGAAGACGAAGCTGAGAAAAGCCGGCAGCTGCTTAAGTGAACCGGCTCGAAAGCGAAAACAGAATGGGACGATGAACTTGGCAATAAAGAGAGATATGTTGACACATAATGACACACTTGGAGACATAAGCGAGAGTGGCACTATGGTGTCCGGTCAGCTGGCAGCAACTGAAGCAGGAGGCGTCTCCGGTGAGCGCGCGTCGGCCATCCGTCAGCTGCTAATTGGGGGCTGCCAGATCGCGGGCGACAAGTTGATACCCAGATAAGGAACGGAGCACACGACGGTGAAGGTCGGAGGGAGACGCCTCAACTTGGCGGACAAACGGCGGAAATCGAAAGTAGGGAATGGAAAAGACACATAAAAAGAAAGATTTATCAAGAACTCAATTGTTGTTTCGCTACCAGAGCGGCGTATTTCCCCCGTTGGGCAAGGAGTGACTGATGAGAGCCCATTTCCTAAACACATTTCCTTCAGTTACAGAAAGTTGCACCTCAATCCTCCCTCCGTTCACATAAACAATTACATCTGCATTCTGAACGGAACTCAGTCTGTGGGCAATTATGAGACAAGTCCTTCCCTTTCGAGCCTTTTCCAAGGCTTCTTGGACAATCTGAAAATAGTCTGGTTGAACTTAAACAGGAGAAATTACTCTTTCGGAGTCTGCATCTAGGGCTGAAGTGGCTTCATCGAGAAGGAGAATCTTTGGGTTTCCAACCACCGCCCGGGCGATGGCTATTCTCTGTCTCTGACCTCCCGAGAGACGAGATCCCCTCTCTCCAACTGTGGTCGAGTAGCCCTGAAGCCAATGAGCTTATTTAAATTGATGTTTTTTTTTGGCGTTTTCTCTGCTCCCTTTTCGACCTGTGTGATCTATTTTTGGTACATTCGAGATAGATCACGAGTCGTCGCGGCGAGACCCACAACGAAAATCGCGGCGGGACCAAAATAAAAATATTCGTTTACTCTAAATGTGCATCGGCAGCCAAAATGCTGCTTCTTTCTGAGCAGAGGTCAAAGCACGCTACACAGTACTGTGTCCTATTGGTTCGCTGGGCTACGGCCGCCCATATGCGAGAGTGCGGTCGCTTAAAGGCAGAGGCTCACAAAAATGAAAAAGGACCTGTCCATGACGTAGCGTAGACAAGAGAGTGTCATTTTCAATGGTGAAATGCAGAGAAATTTTTAATTAACATGGACAGGTCCCCCTCTTCATTTTACGCGGGCTTCTGTCTTTAAAGGCAGAGGCCCAGAAAAATAAAAATGGACCTGTCCATAGCGTAACGTAGGCGAGAGAGTGTCATTTTCAACAGGGAAATGCAGAGAGTTTTATGATTAACATGGACAGGCCCCCCTCTTCATTTTACGTGGGCCTCTGCCTTTAAGTGAGCAGCCTTCGGCCGCTGAGGTAGCCCGCTTGTGGCCAAACGGCGCTGCTAACAGAGTTATAGCTGCCAACTTAAATATACACTTTAACGCTAAAGATTGGGGTCGTTGAGTCTAAACAGTGTCAAGCTTACCATGGGCATTTTTGTGATAAAGTCGTGTGCATTGGCCAGTCGAGCTGCCTCTTCAATCTGATCTTGCGTCGCTGATTTACAACCATATGCAATGTTTTGTCTTAAAACGATTTTTCTTTTCTATTCAGATGATAGTTATTTTTACCTTATGGAGTAGTTAAACAAAATAAGTTCTTGTCCAACTATCGCCATCTGAGATCGCAAATGCCTCAAGTTCAACTGTTTCTGGTCTTCTCCATCGAACATCTGTTTGAAAACTAAAATCAGCTTATGTTTAAACATACCAGCTGTCCTGCAATCGGATCGTAGAATCTCAAAAGCAACTGAAATAGAGTACTTTTTCCACAGCCACTCTGTCCAACCAGAGCCACCGTTGACCCTTGCGGAACGGTTAAATGAATTCCCGCCAGGGTCATAGCAGCCCTGGTATTCGGGTAGGCGAAGAACACTCTTTTCAACCGAATTTCCCCTGTCAGTTTCTGAAAATCCACTATTTTCATGTTCACTCAAAAACCAACTATTTGTTTTCCTCCTTCGCAAGAACTATCGATCTTCGGTTTTTCAGCCAACATTCGGAAGAGAAGAGCGGCTGAGAGGCGAGCCCTGATCAGCTCCGGCATGAAGGTGGCAAAGGCGAGGACAGACATGGCCGCTGTGTTCAGAGATTCAATAACTCTGGAGAAATGAACAAAAACATTATTGGACTTACTGGAAGACGGTGAACGGGGAACAGACGCCGTCACGCACCAGATGCACTCCGTAGCCGTAGGCACTAGCAAAGTTGAAGAAAAGGAAACTAATCGAGAGGGCGTAGGAGAGGGATTGCACAACACCTGAAACAAGTGAAACGTGTGCCAAGATTTCTGTTTTTAAGGCGTGTGCCACTAATCTCAAAAGTTTTTACTCAGTGGGAAACTATCAATTCTTTTTTCATTGTGAAAGGCTGCAGTTCAGAACAATTTCTCCTTCGAACAGACAAGCGTGTAAACAAGAAAAAAATGTTGTTTTTCTGCAATAAAAATCGCATTTTTCTAATTTTTCATAAGAATACACAGGGTAAATTTGGTTTTCAACCCATATTTGTTCAAAGAGGAAATTTTTCTGAACCGCAGCAAAATGTTTTCCAAGACAACTTTTCAAGGGCTTTCCAATTGTCTCGATGTATCAAAAATTCCTATCCGTATCCCGATTTTGCGCTTTTTGGTAAACGGCGCCGGTATGTGTCATATTTCCGTGTTGAACACTATAATTTGTTCCCAAGACTTTGATCAATCAAATGAATTATGGGGGGGGGGGCTTGCAGGATTATATTATTATTTAAGAAACCCCAATACAGTTTTGGCTTACAAACCTCTTATGAGAGCTCTCCTATGAGGTCCATGAATTCCTTCTTCAAATCGTCTGACAAAGTATTCCTGTCTATTCAATAGTTGTACTGTCCTTAAATTGTTTGTGTTCATTTAGTAATCAGACCCACTTGTAGTTTCCAATGGCCTCCATGGCTATTCTCGAAGGTTCCTCAGCTTTGACGGCGTCTCTCTGTCCCCTGGCCTTCAAGTACTGTGCGACCAGCCCTTGTACCAACATCAGACTCTAAACTATTGATTATAAGCGTCAGGCGTTATCTTGCCCTACCCCTGCTGTAAGTATTCCAACTGGTGCCATTTTAGGTCCGTAATAGAAGGCCACGCCCACTCCTCCAGCCATGGCAGCCACTGCCTGAACCACATCGGCCAGACGTTGGTCGATCGCTGCTCTGATGTTGGGAGCATCGGCTGCCACCCTAGCAGCCAGTCGTCCTGGGGAATGCTCTTCTTTGTCCAAATACTCTCCATCTTGGTTCACTATGTTTCCAAACAACGCCACTCTCATTCTCATTGTAAGAATTTCTCCAACTCGGCTGAAGAGCGACCCAGAGATCAAGGTGGCTATTCCTATTCCTAAGCCGAGAGACACGAACAACAGCGCGTTGACGAAAGCTTTGTGAAGTTTTTCTTCATCCGATCCCACGGTCAGTGTTTTGAACATTCTTCCGTAGAGGACAGAGAAGGTGGGGAAACACAGACCACGGAGGATGGAAAAGAAGATGGCGGGGATGATCTGAGACCATTGGGGACGGGCGAAGCGGAGCACCTCTCGGAGACCTGGCAAAGACTCATCCGCAGTTTCCTCATGGAGACGTTCCAGGGAGGAATCCAATGAGGCAGAGGCGATTCCGCGGGAGAGGCGGCGAGACATCTTGCGCAGATCCACGTGCTGCTCCGAGGCTCGACGAAAGGCTGTGACTGGAAAAGTATGTTTTAACTGATAAAACCCTATTTTGTTCATTGTCTCTCTAGCTTATTTCTCTTTTTCTCTCTCAAATTCAATCACTACGTTATCTGTGTCGTTGTGGCTACTTATATCTCCCCTCTCTGTCTCTGTCTCTCACTCACCCTCCTCTCCCTCTTTGTGCTCCGACTTTTCTATCTCTTGATCTTCTACTAGTTTGGCGTAGACTCCTCTTCTTGCCAAGAGTTCCTCATGTTTTCCTGAAAAATGTCTCAAACCAATTTTTAATAGTGAACAAACCACTCTCAACAACCCTTCCACCGTCGAATACGTAGATGCAGTCTGCATTTTTAATTGTACAAAGTCTGTGAGCAATTGAAATGGTAGTTCTCCCCGTAGCTGCCTAAACAACAACTTTTTATGCCTACAAGATCCTGTCTCACATTCTCCAACGCTTTCTGTACGTGTGCTTCACTTTCTGCATCCAGGGCTGAAGTCGCTTCATCTAAGATCAAAATCGAAGGGTTTTTGGCCAAAACACGGGCGATTGCTAGTCTTTGTCTCTGACCTCCTGCAAACAAAGTTTTGTCGCATTAGTTAGTTTCAGAAACCTGATAATTGAACTCCCCCATTCCCCACAAAAGTCTTGTATCCGTGGGGAAGGGCTGCTATGAATTCGTGTGCGTTCGCCGTTCGACATACATTGAATATCTCCTCCTGGGAGATGTCCTCCTTCCCCAATCGAATGTTGTTCTCCACTGTGTCGTTGAAGAGACAAGGCTCTTGGGAAACCACTCCGACCTGATTTCTCAAAGAAACTACGTTCATATCAGCTATTGGAACTCCGTCAATTGTTATCTGAACTTGATTTCTAAACAGAAAAAGGCCTGTTTACCCTGCCTCCTTGTTCCAGATACCCTCGTGTTAAGAGCTGAACAAGGGTGGATTTACCACTTCCACTGTGGCCGACGAAGGCAACGTGGGTCCCACCACGAACATTGATTGTAACGCCCTTCATAACAGGAACCGAGGGTCGGGAAGGGTAGCGGAACACTACGTTTTGGAACAAGATGTTTCCTTCGATCTACAAAAAATGATCAAATTTGGCTTATTTTGCACACCACTCTAGTTTAGATTAATGTAAACACACGCAAACCCGCACACTCACTCACACGCAAACATACGCGCACATACACACATACACACACTCGAGGTTACAACTCGATGGGATATATACTCCTCGCCCACGGACCTTTCCTAAAGTTTTGATGGCCTGCACATCTAACGCGCGAAATAGTGTGCAAGTCGCGGAGACGCAGACAAAAAGCCGCTTGTTTCCCGCTGCCGGTTAGGAAAGCTCGCTGGGCGACGAGTATATTTACAACGGCATTTGAACTACCTTTTTCAGCTTCTTGCCGCAACTTGAAGATGCATCAATTGGCGGAATTCTATCGATGACCTTCAGAATGGGACCCATGGCTCCAATTGCAGTGGAGATAACGGCCAGTTGGGGTGCGGCCTGTCCAATGGCAAAGGCACCACAGACCACAGCCCAGAAACAGGCGAACAACGTGCCGGGAGAGAGTTCTCCGTCGACCACTAGATGTGTTCCGTACCAGAAGGCCATGGCCATTGTGATGAAGAGACAGAAATGGAGAAAAGAGGCTCCAAAAGCCGTCAACATTCCCTTCTTTTGGCCGTAGCTGGCAGCCACGCGGAGTTCCGCCTCATAGCTAAACGAATTGTATTCAGCAGATGTCTTACCTACCGTTGTGTCTCTTGTTCTTGTCCGTTGAAAGCAATAACCGTCTTTATCCCATTCAAAACCTCGTCCAAAACTGCAGCTGCTTTTCCGAAAGCCTTGTGTTCCAGGGGAATAAGAGCAGACATTAGTTTGTAAGCAATGGCCAAAGGCCCAAAGAACAGGGGAGTGAATATCATCATGAGCAGTGTCAGTTTCCAACTGAAAGCTACAGCGACGGTCATTCCAGTGATGAAGGAGGTGATGTAGGCCACCATAGCTCCCAGTTTGTCTCCGATTCCGTCCCTCACTCTCTCCACTCCTTCGTTCATTTGATTCGTCAGAGTCCCTGTCTCGTTTTCGTCAAACCAAGCGGCGTCTTGTCTCAGCGTGGCTGCCAAGAATTCACAGCGAAGAAGGTGGGCCTGGCGTTCTGCCAAACTGTGCCAACAACACATCTGAAGAAATAATCTCGTCTTAGTTGATAATGTCTATAAGGTCGCCCATCACTTGCAAAACGACTTAAAAATTCAGTTTTTGATAATGTTTCGGGTATTTGTCGCTACAAAGAAACAGGTTAGCCAACTTACTACGATAGAAAAACAGAAAAGCTGATATTTTAACTCAAAGAGGCTTAAATAAAACGAAAGTTTCAATTTTTCTAGATCCCTGCCATGATTTCTATACGGTGTGATTTTCCAGGCGGCAACTATTTTGTGTACCGGTAATAGTCACTTATTTTTTCATAACGTCGTTTTGCACTTCACGCCTTTGCAAAATGCGTGACATTCCTGCCAGCCACGTGGCGTATTTACGTTTACAGTATGACTTTAAAGGTCTAAATGAGTTCAACTGAATGCATTCCAGTTGACTTAAGGGCAAGATCAGCCCCAATTTCAAGGTAACCTTACCGACAAGAATCCTATGAAAAACACGAGGCATCCAAATCCCACGTAAGTGTAGATGGCCCTTATAGCCAATTGTCGGAACTCGAAAAAGTCGAGGCTGTGGAGGTCCCATTCGAGCTGTCCGATGACCAAAGCATCGGTCAGATGACGGAAAATGACGGAGGAACAGGCGGAGAGGGCTCCTTGGATAGCTGAGAAAATGACACCAGCACAGAGGAGACAGTGGTCGAGACGAGTGGCGAATCGGAACTGAAAAAGGAGTAGGTCAAAGGGAATGACCTACCAGATCACGTAGACCCACGCGTGATGACGCACTGAAAAACAAAGAGTTTAGGACTTTAGAAAATGCACTTTAGGTTGGGAGATAGGGCGAATCTATAGGGCAAAGTATTTTCAAGGTCTGTCTGATATATTCATTGAAAGTGAAAATATGCACGAGCGGGCGTAAAACGATTGTACGACAGAGCCTAGGACACTTTTCTGAATCTGGAGAATGAGATCCACTCATCTGCCAAGTCCAGAAAAATATTTTTTTACGCGGGGGTTTAATTGGGTTGAAAAAAAAACAGAAATCAAATGTGGTCTTAGTAGCTTATAAAAAGAATTAGATCAATATTTCTCAGGCCCTCAATCCTCAATATTGGTGCAAATCATCCTTCATAGCAAAACGCTATGGTGTTGGCAGTATTTCAACATAGCCCCACACCACAGTCTATTTCCAACAACTAAAACTGTAAGACCTTTTTTAGCGCCTTCGTGGATGATCGCGGCGGGGACCAGCCTCAAAATCCTTAAACTCTGACTGTTTCGCCCTGAATGAATCGTAGATCGATTCGCCTTTTGAGGTCGCATCTAATGAAAAAATGAAGCATTGTTGGTTATCAACTCGTAAACGTCAGCGATTCGGAAGCTAGAAATGTTAAGCGAAAATTCAAAATGGATTATCATGACTTTTTACCAACATTTTCGGGGAAATATCCAGAGATCCGAAACAAAAGTAGATATATGTCCCTTTTTGGTAAAATGTAAATATTGGATAAAGTTTAAATGTATATGAAAAAGTATCTTTTAGTGAAAAGGTTTCTTTTTTTGCTTTGTGAATATTGAACCCACTCGTCGTCGGCGGTGTTGACGCGGTACTTCTTCATCACAGACTGACGCTTATCAGACTCGGTGGGAAAACAAACGGTGAACTATTCAGAGGAACAAGAAACAGCTTCGAAAATCAGAACACCGAAAAACAACATTTGTCCTATGAAATAAGTCAATAACTTAGTGGTAACATCTTCTATTAACTTAGCCTAGGCTTATCTAACCAGAAACGGCGCACAAAAAGCGATATAGACGGACCGAAAAAAAAACAGTTTTTGACGATCAAATTTTAACCCAATTTACAGTAGCTGTTCTTTTGATGAAACTCAAAATCATAAAATTCGTTTGAGAAATTACCCCAGCTTCCTAGATGAAGAAGCCCAGAGAAAAAACAGTTATTCTTGTTCATGAAGGAGAAACTTACGGTCTAATGCTTTAAATATGGCACTAATAAACAGATTTTTTTCTAAAAGCTCTTTGTTTATCCATTGTTGCTGCGAAAGAAAGGGCCGCCGAAAAGTCCAAAATGCGATCAACAGTCCTCCAGGCAACATTCCTTTATTAGAACGCGTGGCCGGACTTACGCACAATGCGTCGTCGTTTCTGACATCACGATGTTTATTCCGCCACTGGACTTTCCACTTGGACTCCCAAACAGGAACAACTCTCGCAATCTGTGGTCACCGCTCACGCCTACAGCCCAGGTACTCCCTCAGCTGAGCACTCTTTGAAACACAAGCTTTTAAGTACATTTTATGTTAAGCAATCAACCCTATGGAAGGTAATCAACACCTAACTTCTGCCTCTCAAATGCCTCACTTGCTAATTGTGCCTCTTCATCATCTGTTTGTTGTTTACCGTTGGATGTAGCCATTGAGGGTGTATTGTTACTGATTTAGAAATACCTGGAATCAACGGACGAAAACTTTTTTCTCTCTTTGTATTCAGCCCAACATTTCAACATTTAGTGTTATATCACAGTTTATTATCTTCCTTTGCTTCTATCTTTTATACTCTGTCTCTGTCTGTCTCTCTCTCTCTTTCTCTCTCTCTCTCCCTCTCTCTCTACGGCTCTTTTACGTAACTCTCTGTTCCTTTTGTATTTTTTTAGTCCGTATATATCTTAGCCAATCTCTCGCTATCTTCCATTTGGGTCTGTCTGCCTGTCCCTCTCTCTCTCTCACTCTCTCTCTCCCTCTCTTTCTCTCACGCTGTTCATTCTAATTCGTTATTCTATCTATTGAAATGTGCGAGAAAATTCGGTTTATAAAGTACTTTTTTCTCAACCCCATTGTCAATAGGCTATTGTTTTCATATATAATTCATGCCAAAACTACTTCGGGGCAACGTGCAAATGTTTTGATGTTGTTCCTACAGTAAAGCGTGCAAAATAGGATACTCAGGGCATGTACGCAGCCAAATCGGCTGAAATAGGTTTGGCGAGGAGTATAGTCTGTTTCCAAGGGAAGACCATCGACTTTCAGGCGACCTTTGAAAATTTACTCATATTTAACCACAAATGATTTGAAACACTGAAGTGAATAATTATAATAAGTAAAAGAGTACGATAAAAGAGGAGTGCCCAGATAGTGAAACGATCGTTGCAGGACCAAAAGTACTTAGAATTTTGTTCAAATCCTTGCCATTCGCTGGAAACAGTGTATACCAACTATCTGATTATTGTGAACATTTCCCCTAGACGCTCCTTTTTGAGTCACAATTCTTGAAATTGGTTTGGTAACGTTGTAAATAAGCCTGATTGGAAGGATCGTTCTTACTTCCAAAAACACAAACACATCCCTTTGCAATGACAAATCCGTTTGTCAGGTCATTTTGAATTGTGCCTTCTCGTGAGTCACTTCATTCGTGCGTCGTACTGCCAAAAACAGCGCTAATTGCATTATTCTGTAGCCCCTTCCAAAACCTGCAGAATTGTCGTGTGTTTTCCTCAATCCCAGTCATTATCTGACCATGTCTCCAGAAGCAACCGCCGGTCGGTGGCCCTGTCTTCGTGGTCTCGTTTCCGATTCCTGTTGCTTCCTTCTCCGCCTAATCTCCCTCCAGAAAAAGAAGCAAAAGCCAATCTGCCCAGCTCATTCTCTTCCAATTGTTTTCTTCAAAAACACAGCAACTGCTGCCAATTTCGGGGAACTTTTTCTTACCGAAAATTAGGTTTTGACTTCAGTGGTCCTTAAATGGGAACGAGGGAAACTTTTTCACAACAAAACATCCGGTTGCGTTTTTAGCTGTTTCTTTATTTTTTTTATGGTTCATTTTCAATGAAATTCCTAGCTTTAAAGGATTTTTGGCCCTGGGTCCCGCCGCGATTAATCGTGATCTACCCGAGGGCGCGAAAAAAAGAAAGAGCATGCTGAATGAAGATGAATGAAGATACATAGAGAAAAGGGAGAGAAATGCGGCGAGATGTAGCCCTTGTCGTGTATTTTAAAATAACGTTGATCTAACCTTCGTTAAGGACTTTGGGTGTGTTTTGGCTGCTTAGGTTGCCAGACGAGCCAGCCCTGGGATGGTCCGTAAGAGTCCCTTGTAGATTCTTGGTGAGACCCATAACATTTTATAGAACATCCAATACGCAGTTGATCAATGTGAAAGGCGAAGGAAATTTGCTTTAACGAATGTAACGTTTTTGCGCGCGGAATTTCACAGCCAGGAACAAACGTCACGTAGAATTTTCGTTCATAGGTGGGGTTAGAAATTTGTCTCTCATGCTGGTGGCTTGACCTACCAAACTTTCTGCTCTTCTTGAAGTCTAAAAACGATTTTCCCTGCTTTTTACGGGTTTACTGTTTAAATTTGGCCAAAAATCGGCTTTGTGGAATGAAATGTTCAATTTCATCTAATCATCATCCTGTCTTAGCGACACTCTTAAATGCCATGCGCACTCGAGGAACAACATAGAAACTTCAAGTATTCTGAAAAAATACACGTTTTTTCCATAAAAGTTTCTAGTTTTGTGTGGCGAAATCCTTCCATTCCTTTTCAAATCTTCTGTTATTCTTTCCTAAAACTGAAAGTGGGAGGTGTTCTCCTCCTCCTCCGTTACACGGTATCCTCGATGGCCCTCCGATTTCCCCTGGGAACTTGTACGGCTGTCAATTATGGGGCAACGGGAATTGGTGCCCGCCCAAACGAACTCACAAGCCTTCGACGGACACCGTCCCTCGCAGCCTCTACGGAACAACAGAAACAGTAAATTTTATTATTTTTACTTAAATTAAACTTAGAGTACTGTAGTCTGTGTTTTCATAGACATACAGACGACCAATTCGACATTTTGTCACAGTTCCTCAAAGAGGAAATAATAAAGACAGATTAGTCAAAAAACATCCGAACACGTCAATCCGACCACATTAAAGCAGGTCATGCTGGCGTGTTTTAAACAAGGATTTGCGTGGAAAAAGGGTAATCGGGATTTAAAATTCATATAAACATCATACATAAGTGACAGATGGGCGGGGCTGAAACTTCCAAACGAGATCATTTTACCGTTCGTTTCCAACGGAGAAGCCCGAACTTTTTGCATGTGGGTCCCGCCGCGATGACCCGGGCGCGCACTATGAAGGAAACATTGTCCGTTGGGAACAAACTGTACCAATTTTTTCATTGTAGTCCCTTTTACGTCATACAAAGTAGTTGACACGAAAGAGTACAACATTCAGACGCTGTAAACACATTTCACTTCCCCTTTGAGAACATTTATATCCATGGGAGCAGACATAAACTACCCCTTTGGCAGCTTTTCTCGGAATTCGCTCCAAACGTTTACGAGAGAAACACAGAATTTCAACAGCTTTGGGGAGTCCTCTCAGCCAGTTTATGCCTGCCAACTTCGGTAAATTTCAAACTTCCAAAAGAAATCTGTGGCTTTTGCCAAAGAGGGGTCCAAGTAATTTTCGGATCTGGGTTACGGTAGATTTAAGTTCAGCATTGTTAAGAGGCTAATTTTTTATGTTTTCGAAAAAAAACCTTAATAATTCGCCAAAACGCGCCCCTGAAATGGCTCGAAAACTTATTATGTCACAAAAAAATTCAAAATCCCCTTTCTATAATAAAACGCCATGGTATGTGTGTTGTCTATAAGCGTAGGACCATGCGTTAATTTGCCAGAGGGGGAGGGGACGGTCGACCGTAGGCCGAGTTCTCACGTTCTTTTCACGGCCGTTGACGGAGGACAGAGTGGCCGTAGGCCATGAAAGTTGCAGCCGCAGACCGCCTAACTGAACGGCCGACGGCTGCACGTCATTGATTAGGCCTTCGGCCGCCTAAATAAGCGGCCGAAGGCCCCCGTGTAGGTATGGCCGCAGGCCGCAAGCCAGGAGGGTGCGTAGGCGCGCGTACCCCATGGTTTAGTACAATTTGCAAGTTTTTGTCTGTTTCTATGATAATCTTTCTCGCGATAACTGTTCGGTTTAAAATTTGTTTCATGTTTCAGATAATTTTTAGAATGACAATCATCCAATCGTTAGGAGATGTGAATTCAAACTACAACGTTGAGAACAAGTCGTTAAAACAAAACATCTCAGGGCGGATTCGAACCCGGGTCTTTAGAGTTGTAAGCAAGAACGTATCTAATCGGCCACGGTCTCTCGCGGCTTAGGGCATTTCTGAAAGTGTCGCACTTTATACAGTTTTGAAAAATATGCATTTCAAATTGTTTTGCGATCAAATACTTCCTCGATTACAGTTTGTTTTCTTGTTTTTCATACAAATTTCTTTTATACAACAGCTCAAAACACGCTGCTTACTCATCCGAGAGAGCTTCAGTTTTCTTCCTTCAAAATACTTTTTGTATCCCAGCTCAATCTTTTCACGCAGAAATTGAAGTTTGGGTGACTTTCTAACTCCAAAGTTTCTTCCTTAGAAAGCAATTGCAACGTCATTGAACCCTAAACGGACAGCCTTTGTCCGTTCGAAAGATCGCAGTTGATTACCCCGAAGTCCTCGGAATGAGACCCAATGGAGCGGAGCAAAACACTTGTGACACTCGACCTTAACTCTATCAATTTCTTATTAGACTTGGAGAATTAATAGGGAAATGGTGAGAGAAATAGAAAATTGCATTTACTCTTTTACGCAGAAGAACTAAGATTCTATTAGTTCCGGGGATTGATGGACTAACTCTCTCTGTCTCTCTCTCTCTCTCTCTCTCTCTCTCTCTCTCTCTCTCTCTCTTTCGCTTAACCACTACTGCTACGAATGCCTCATCATCATTGTGAGCCAGCCTTCGCTGCCAAATTAGCGTGGTTATTTTTGCGTTAACTATACGAACCTATTCCAAGCGTTTCCTTCTTTGTATTTCCCCTTCTTTTATGTTGTTTTCCTCGTGATTTCTCGTATCAGTACGACGGTTGTTGTATTGCGTGCCTCTGAATAATGTAAACTTGACGGACGACAGCGAATAGCAAAAATCCCTGGCCAAAATACGGAAAATCAGATTACTCATACCCCGTTTTCTGGTAAATAAAGTAAAACGTCATTTATAACCATGTTTACAACATAAAGATGTTTGCTCTTTTGCATATTCTAAAACGAGGTTGCATTAAAAAGTTGTTTTTCTAGCTTGCTCGATGGACAAAGACTATTGTTCACTTTCACTCTTTATTACCTACTTTACATGCTCATTACTCACAAATACCCGGTTATTTGGATATCCTCAGCCACTTTTCTCGCCTCTGATGCAGCAGATGATCACCCTTTTGTTCACATTTTGTATTACAACGTAAAACTAAAACGCCTTGTAACCAGGAGGTAGATATGGGGAGCTTATTGTGTCATGGTGTGTGTATGTGTGTGTATATGTGTAGTTGTGCATGTGTGTATGTGTGTGTGAGAAAGGTAGAGAAAGTTAAGGAAAAAGAGAGGGAGAGATTGTGTGTGTGTGTGTGTGTGTGTTTGTGTGTGTGTGTGTGTTTGTGTGTGTATGTGTGTGTTTCTGTGAGCGTGCGTGCGTGTGTGTGTGTATGTGTGAATGTGAGTGAGTGCTTAGTTCACCCTAAATCCTGCAGCGTGTTGTATCACTCAATCACAGTGTTCACTTGATACAGACAAAAACAAGTTTATCCCAAGTAATTCCCTTGTTCGCGGGCTCCTTTCCTCATTTCCTCAGAGTACAACCGTTCTGCGGTCCGATGTGCCCCGCCCTGTTGACTTCATCTCCCTTCCTTCCCTTTACGACCCACAATTCGATCTCTCTCCTCTCACTTCCCTGTCTTCGAAATTACAATACTTTTATGAATGCTAGAGGGCCAACGACCTTTGCAGGATGCTTCGTTAGGCGGCTTTTTAAAAACTATTCCTGAAACATTGTAGCATAGAAAGTATATGTGTGATCGAAACAAAAATATACGTAGGCGGGATAAGCTAAAAACAATCTTTCTTTTTGAAAGCAGTTTTGTTTCCGGGTAGGGGGACATCCAGCGCCAAAAAATCTTTAACCTTAAACCCCCAGAAACAAGATGAATTCTAAATATCCCTCGACTCCACAACTTATAGTTTTAGTTTTCAAACAAAGACATCATTTTTTCAAGAGTAGGGTGTTGTAGCTACAAAAGCTATGCCATAATTGTTTGATTTTTTGTAGCTAAGAGTACAAGGCCTTTAGTGCCAGAACGTACATCTAGTGATTTCCTAGTGTGTGTGTGTGTGTGTGTGTGTGTGTGTGTGTGTGTGTGTGTGTGTGTGTGTGTGTGTGTGTGTGTGTGTGTGTGTGTGTGTGTGTGTGTGTGTGTGTGTGTGTGTGTGTGTGTGTGTGTGTGTGTGTGTGTGTGTGTGTGTGTGTGTGTGTGTGTGTGTGTGTGTGTGTGTGTGTGTGTGTGTGTGTGTGTGTGTGTGTGTGTGTGTGTGTGTGTGTGTGTGTGTGTGTGTGTGTGTGTGTGTGTGTGTGTGTGTGTGTGTGTGTGTGTGTGTGTGTGTGTGTGTGTGTGTGTGTGTGTGTGTGTGTGTGTGTGTGTGTGTGTGTGTGTGTGTGTGTGTGTGTGTGTGTGTGTGTGTGTGTGTGTGTGTGTGTGTGTGTGTGTGTGTGTGTGTGTGTGTGTGTGTGTGTGTGTGTGTGTGTGTGTGTGTGTGTGTGTGTGTGTGTGTGTGTGTGTGTGTGTGTGTGTGTGTGTGTGTGTGTGTGTGTGTGTGTGTGTGTGTGTGTGTGTGTGTGTGTGTGTGTGTGTGTGTGTGTGTGTGTGTGTGTGTGTGTGTGTGTGTGTGTGTGTGTGTGTGTGTGTGTGTGTGTGTGTGTGTGTGTGTGTGTGTGTATGTGTGTGTGTGTGTGTGTGTGTGTGTGTGTGTGTGTGTGTGTGTGTGTGTGTGTGTGTGTGTGTGTGTGTGTGTGTGTGTGTGTGTGTGTGTGTGTGTGTGTGTGTGTGTGTGTGTGTGTGTGTGTGTGTGTGTGTGTGTGTGTGTGTGTGTGTGTGTGTGTGTGTGTGTGTGTGTGTGTGTGTGTGTGTGTGTGTGTGTGTGTGTGTGTGTGTGTGTGTGTGTGTGTGTGTGTGTGTGTGTGTGTGTGTGTGTGTGTGTGTGTGTGTGTGTGTGTGTGTGTGTGTGTGTGTGTGTGTGTGTGTGTGTGTGTGTGTGTGTGTGTGTGTGTGTGTGTGTGTGTGTGTGTGTGTGCGCGCGCGGCTGTGTGGGTGTGCCTTTTGCAGTTCCACCCACTTGTATAATCTTCAACCCACTTTCGTATTCGCATAGTCCTAACGACCTCCTTCATCCTGTCACTCCGTTGTTTTGGGCATAATTGAGCCCGGTTTACAGCCGTTTTCCGTTCCTTGCAGCGCCTAATTCGCATGAATATCCGATTTCATCATCTCGATTGCCCTCTCGTCTGGGTATTTCAAGTGTCCTCTTGTGACAGCCTACCCTCTACCCCAGTCGCCTCAATTCTTTCTTCAGATGCGCCGTTCCCTTGTCGTAGTCATCTTCGCCATGCTTCTTGCCCTTCTAGCTGACGCTTTTGTACTACAGGTGAGAATTTTACAATATTCAGACCACAATTTAGACAAAGGGGGTAATCCACTTTCTTATTAACCCATATGTGACATATTAGTCCGAATACATTTCGACACGAAATCTCCTTTAAGTCTGTAACTATTCTAACGTTCCTTAAAGACACGGATAAAGACATGGTTAAAGGGAATTCCACTTTGAAAATATATAGTTAAATGTAGTGTTTGCTGGAAGATTCTTAATACCCATGAGTTGTAGTTTATAACTAGGAGGAGTTGCCTTACCTGGGGTATTTCAACCCAATCTATATGCAACCGGGAAAACTTGTGACTTTCGAATGCGTCCTGGTTACAATTCGCCTAGGTTAAACGTTATTCAGGTTGCAAAATGGTAAGTTACGAGTTTTACGTTACAAATAGGCCGGGTTACAACGCCCCAAGGTTACAACTGGCGCAGTTACAACTTGTGATGCTTTTACCCGAGACGCGCCAAAGATTCTGGGGGTTCTGTAAGTTTCTAGGGTTCTTTGATAGATTAGTCGTTAGGACCACAAGAGAGTCGTGATTTCGGTTCAGATATTTTAGAGCAATCGTGCACCCCCAGAATAGTACAAATGCGAAATTTCTGGAAAGCCGAAAAAATTTCTAGGAACCCAAAAGCCTCCATAAGTCGAGGAACATTTCAAGGAGCCTAGAGATGTAATGGAGCCAAACTTTAATTTTCATATGTATCAGTTTTGCCTAACAAACGGTAGTTAGTGTATGCTGGCTCCCAAACACGAACTCTTGAATGCCCTGTGACGAAAAACGAACTTCATATTTACTGTTTCAGGAACTGCCTCTGGACCGATTCGAGCGTAGCGACCAGGACTTCTACCTGCGCCAGCTCCGGTTCCAGCCGGGTGTGTTGTTCCGCGGCCCAGTGGTCCCAGAAGCCGGGATGTAGCCAGAGTGATCACAATAAACTCGGTCTGTTCTTGGGAAAGACGTGAATGAGGAAAGGGATATGTACTCACCAGGACAAACATCTGAAACTACCTAAAAACTCATACAAATCAGGAGAGTACGTGTTGCACTCCGCGTGATTCCGCCTGCCGTCGGGTGTTAGGCGAAATCCTCAAAAACCCGGTCTGTCGCGTCTCCCGCCCCGCGCAGTCAATCTCGTCTCTCATGCGCCGTCTCCTCCTCGCCCTTCTGCCTCTTCTCCTCAATGCAGGTGAACAAAACAAACAAAAAGAGAGGGCGAACGGAAATTGAACCGACGTCTCCATTTCATCCGAGAGCACATTCGGCATCAGACGAGAAACAACCAATTGCTTTGCCTCACCCACACACACAATGGCCCATTAAAGTGGTTATAGCGACTTTCAAATGAGACAAATAAAAACGAATGGAATATACTTTAACAAGTTTCCACTTTAATTGGTGAATGAAATCTGAATATGCTTTTGTGTCCCAAGAAATATTCATTCGGTAACGCTGTTTTCGTGAAAAGGGTTTCTCTCTGGTTAATTCTCGCTAATTGGTCAAAATCTGAATTAGGACACCAATAACTTTTTACCTGACGATTGGTAATCATGACTACTTGTAACTTTACTTTTTGTAACTTTTAAATGGCATGTAATCTTCCCGAATTGTACCCATGCCCTATTGTAACCTGGATTCGTTGTCGCCGGGACGCGTTGTAACCCTATTTGCTTATAGTCTTGTGCGAGTAGTTCTAAAGGGACCGTCAGGGGCCTTTTCGAATTGTAAATGGAAAGTATGCAAATCCAGTTTTTTCAATTTAACTCATTTTCCTGAACACCGCTCCAGCCAACGGTTATGCGCAAAAGGCGTCTTGATGGGCAAGCGATTTCGAAAAGGCCCCTGACGAATCCTTTAATTTTCAACTAAATTCTATAGCTGTCGTCAAATTGAAATTTTTTCAAAAAACTTCTTTGATTCGTGCGATACGCAGGCGAAAAGAGTTTACAAAAAGCGAAGACGCAGAGAAAAGCGGCTTTTCCTCGCCGATTTCCGTTTGGCGACGGCTATAGTGCCCGCCAACCCCATTTCTGCGATTTGTGAAAATTTGTGAGATTATTCTGATGTTGACATTCAAATTGCCCATTACATCAAAGTAGTGCGCTACAAAAGGGACATGACCACATTTTGGCCGAAGTAGATCCCGGTTATATTCCTCGCTAATCCTAGTCGTCAATCCAGTGTGAGTTTTCAATTTGTATTTGTATTTTGTGTTCCTTCGTTTCGTAACCTATCCGGATTGCCTGTCTCGTGAACCCGCTCTCCCGCGTGGCACCCGGATGCCGCAGAATTGAAACGTCGGCCGAGAGATAAGGATGTTTTGTGCGGTCACCCGCTTAGCCGCGGGAAAATCACTGACGCACTCGACTTTTAAAGAAAAATAGCAAATCAAAACAGGGGACTTTTTGTAGCGTCTCAAAAACGATTGCTTGTTCCGGACTTTTCACTTTGTCTCTTCAAAGACAGTGGAATTTTCCAAGCTCTGCCCCTTTTTCTGGATTATACTTACCAAACCGTGGGTGTGCAAAATAAATGCACCAATGGGCACATTTACGTATTTTTCTTCGAGTATGTTCATTCACATTTTGAAATTCGCCGCGAGCCTAGCAGAGTAGACAAACTTTTTGAAAAACTCAAATTTTGAGATTTCATCTCAAAATTTGAGTTTTCCGAAAATCTGTTAACCTTTCTCGTTTTGATTAAAATGTTTCAGAAGATGCTCCGACGGCGAGAGGGCTTCGATATGAAAGACATGAAATACGAAGGAAACCCCCGTTGTTACTGGAAGCAATGGGGCCAATCGCCTTTGGAAAAAGAACCGGAGACGACGTTAAAATGCCCATCGGAGGACTGGGAAACTTTGGAGCCGGAAATGTGAAAAGCAGCGTCCTCAAATTCATTCCAGGTAATCAGAGAAATCAGAAACGAAATCTTTGTGTTCAGAGGGAGCCCATGATGAAGTTCCAAATGGAGGGACCTTCAATCTGCCTGACAGTCCTAATCTGGGCTACATGGAAAGAGAGACGACGGCGGGAAAAACCAAAGGATCCAAGACCAAAATGAACATTCTCGGGCTCGGAAGAATCGAATCGAACGACGAAACAGAGCAGGGCACAGGCCTTTTAGATTTCTCGAAATCGTGTGGGTCGAAATTTCAAAAGAAGCAATTTCATTGAATTTTTCAGTATTCCCATTTCTGCAACTTCCGGCGCTTAAGACTGACACCACAGTCGACAGAGAAAACACGGATGTGGACCCGCGCCTGGGAGAAATCTTTTACTCGAAACCTGCTCCACCGTCAATTCCGGATAACAAACCTCATTTTGTCCCCGTAAGTGTGTTACTTTTATGTTTTATTCGTTTAGAATGTTAATTTGGGAGACATGGAGGAGAAGAAAGTACAGAATCCCTTTGATGGAATTCCGAAGAGACCTCGGGTACACGCTGCGAAGACTGTAAAGAATACCAAGGTAGAAAGAGAATAATATGCAGAGAAGCAGAGAGGCAAAGAGGCAGAGAGGCAGAGAGGCAGAGAGGCAGAGAGGCAGAGAGGCAGAGAGGCAGAGAGGCAGAGAGGCAGAGAGGCAGAGAGGCAGAGAAGCAGAGAGGCAGAGAGGCAGTGAGGCAGAGAGACAGAGAGGCAGAGAAGCAGAGAGGTAGAGAGGCAGAGAGGCAGAGAGGCAAAGAGGCAGAAAGGCAGAGAGGCAGAGAGGCAGAGAGGCAGAGAGGCAGAGAGGCAGAGAGGCAGAGAGGCAGAGAGGCAGAGAGGCAGAGCAGTGGTGAGGTATTCAATTTTTTTCAGACAGAAGATTTGGACTTGATTAGCGACGGAGAGGGTTTCATTCCCCAGAAAGAGGTTGAGCTCGAAGAAGAAGTAGAAGCTGAGCCGGTTGTTGAGAAAATCCCCTCTCCCAAATTGAAGGACGACGGAGTGCCCGTCTCACACAAAGTTAACCATGTGGGTTTCACAAGCCCATCATCAGATTTCATTTTGCCGCTCTCCGCTGGGTCTTTTCTTGGGGCTACACGATAAAATTTACAGCTGTTGCTAAGTGGACTATACAATTCCAGCTTTTCAGGCTCTTGGTCGTGTTCCCATTTCTCAACTCGGTCTTCAGCAGAAGGACATCTACACCCTCTGCTCTAAATTTGCTCCAATCGCAGCCAAGGTTGGATTCTTTAGGCCTAAAAATTCAATTTTCTCAGGTGTGTTACGGTCCGAAGATTCCCGAGGAGTGGGTGGTTAAATGCCAGGGGTACCATCAGGACTGCAATCAGTTCATCGCCCAGTCAAAGCCTCTGGGAGCCATAGCCAACGCCTTCTCTTCTGGAGTCGGATTGACTTTGTACGACTGGGGAGTCAACGGAATCCCCTTCTATCCTATCAACGAAGAGGGAGGAATCGGCAACGGACACCATGGAAAAGTGGACTTTGGTTCTTGGGGAGGAGGGTACTCGGACAATCTGGGAGTGAGGGACTTTTGGTCACAAACTGGGGAGTATGGAGCCAATTGGTATGAAGGTATGCAATGGGGAGAGCAAAGGCAAAAAGAATTGTAGGTACGTACGGATACAAGAGTGGATGGAGTATTCCGATTGTGCAGAGTATGGGAGTGGAGGGAGGAGGAGGCACTCAAGTTCATGTGCCTCTCAAGGAGGGAGAGATCGGAAAACCCATTTCTGTGACCAATGGGTACCATGTTGGGCCTTACATGGGAATAGCCGATAGAGTAGGCGTCGATTGGTACAATGGAGGAGTTTCATTCAATAAGGTAAGGCCTGCACAATAGTTATTGTGTTTGTGCAGTTCAAAAACAGTTCCCTAGATTTTTTTCCCTAACGAGGATATTATATGATTATATGAACTATGAACTCGTTATTATATGAACTCGTTTTGTGGTATTGAAAAACGACCGATTAGGCAACGTAGAGGAGCCCTAGGGCCCCCGAAATCCGTTTTTAGAAAGTGCCGCCGAACCAGGACTGTAACCAGGAAAAGAATTTTGAAAATGCGCCATGGACCACCTACAAGGCTAATCGTATGCTAACGCGTGCGACACTAGGGGCCCCCTACCCTAATTGGCCGTTTTTCAAACCCTAAAGACGAGTCCATGCAATTCCCTCGTAAGGAAACTCTATTTTTAAAGCAGATACACATTGACATAGGCGTTCAATCACTATTCGTGAGCTAAGGTAAAACTGGCCAAGGTATGCAATGGTAAAATAAGGTAGGGGAAGTGATTCCGAGGTAAGGCAAGAAAAATGGACGTAAGGCAGGCTGTGTTGGCGTTGAGTAACGTAGGGTACGGAAAGTAGAGTAAGGGAGAGCAAGATAAAATGAGGTAGGACCAGGTAAGATAAACTTATATTTTTGAAAAACTGCTCCTAGTAATCAAGGAACGATTGTGACTTGGTATTATGCCTTCATAGAGCCGTTTCTGGGGATGTACATTTCCAGAAGAGCCTTGTTTTGCAACTTTTCATCAAATGTTTCAGGGCTTCGCCGTTCCCTTCATCGGAGTGAATGTGAACAGTGGAACTTCCATCGGTTTTCCGTCCGTAGGTACCATGATGAACAAAATGGGTCTCAACGGCCTGGATGCCCTCAACGCAGTCGGTGCCTCGAGTACCTTTGGCGGCCCAGGTGTTGCAGCTGGCAGCAGCACCTCTCTGGCTGGCAGCAGTGCCGGTCTCTCAGGAACCTCCCGATCTCACTAAGACAAGACAACGACTCATCACAATGTGCAATAAATCCTTTTTCCCTTGCCGTCTGTTGTTTTCGCCAAAACTTTGTTTGCCCATCGCATTTATGCCGTCAGGCGGCGCAGAAAACGCGTAGCGGCACCACTGGATTAGCGGAATATCGGGCGATTGGGACGAGGGTTTGGGTAAAGGATACTGTAGGATATTACACTAAATACTTAAAGGCAGAGGCCCATGTAAAATGAAGAGGGGTACCAGGCAAATCGTAAAACTCTCTAAATTTCACCGTTGAAGAGACCCTCTCGCATATACGGTATGTCATGGACAGGTCCATGTTCATTTTTATGGGCTCTGTCTTTAAATGAAAGGAATTACCTACCGCCGCACACACAAATGCACACACACACACACACACACACACACACACACACACACACACTTTGAGGGCTTTTGCTGATTCGTGTATTAAAAAACCCTCGCTATAATTTATCGATTTCCCCGTTAAAGTTCGAGTGTGTCCATCTGGTGTCGGTGCAGGTGCGGGGGATGCGATGTGTCAAGGGCCGGTTAATCCCCTTTCGCATTGCGTGTTCTTTGAATCAAAAGGGCCGACTGGGCTCTGTTTAACCTCCCAATTAGCATCTACGCATTGGGCGATCGGAGGCCAATAGACACGGACACCAAATACAGTACTCTCGCAAAAATTGGCAATTGGCATGTTAGGAGGCTAACTTTCTGTCTAAAAGTTCTTTCCGATTACTCTTCTTAAAATATCAAGAGCTGTATGCAAATTTGCGCTATTCACCGTAAAATTAAGTTTGTTTGGGTTGTCTTAACTTTGAGGCATTTCACAACGGAAATGTGTGAAACATGTTTTTGAGTCTTGAGCCCAAAAAACTTTCCACTATCCTTATAGTAAGGAGATATTTTCGTCTATAACTAAACTATCCCGAGTTATCAAGATATTCCTACTAACTGCAATCGTGTTCGATTTGTGTTTGTCTCTCCAATTAGCATGGTCCGTGCGGCGTTGTGCAATCTCCTCGCAACAGCAACAGACACCAGACTAAGACGAGGTCAGGTAACACCTACAATCGAGAGATTCATATATATTCATCCTCAGTGCAGTTTGTGGTTTGTAAACAGATATCAAATACAGAAAAATGGAAGCTTCTTTGCCTCAAGTAAACGATTAGTATGGTTCGTGTTCCGACAATTTATACAGTGCTTGAACCGAATCTATTGTTTGCAGAAGAGCGTTTCCAATTTGTTTATTTCTAATTTGTGAAGCAAAAAAGTTTTGGAGATATAGGGAATTGAACCCCAGACCTCTCCCATGCTAAGGGAGCGCTCTACCACTGAACTGTACCCCCACCGCTGCTTTCCACAAAGGCGCTAATGACTACATCGTCTATGAGCACATGATAACGCAGACGCTTTTTGACTGTCTCCCGTTGCAACTAACCCTAGGTTCTGTTTCCAACTTTATAAGTGGACCAAATATGCCAAGCACACTTGGCTGCGGCGTGAGACCCTTTGCCTAGCCACTTCCTGCGTGTTTTCTTTTAAAAGAGTCGAATGATTTAACTGTTGTTCGCTAGAAACGAACCAACCCAACGTCAAAGAATTTTTGTACCGGATTCCGTCGCGCTCTATTCGGACGCGCAAAACTTTGAACGAAGTGTAAAAAAAAAGAAGCAAAGGAAGTCACCTCCCACTCTAACCATTGACTTTTAAAACCAAGAAACCTAGAAAACTAAGAAATCCCAAACACTGTTTTTCTTTTGCAAGAACTAGCCAAATGTTCCTAGTGTACTTATCGTAATCTAACAAATGTTTTTCTCCCTTTCGATAGCCGTTTTCTCGATTACGGTCTCCCGTTATTCGGCTGTCACAGTTCTAATTGCGGGTTCACCCCCAGACAGGTGTTGTGGTCGCGTTGTCTTCCAAACGCGTGTAATTTGCGTCGATGGTCTCTTTGTCTCGTGCTTATGCTCTGCCCAATTATCTCCCCGGACGACACACTTCTCGTCTTTCTGCAGATGCGCAAAGTTTCCACAATACGTCAACAATTATATCCTCATTAGCGGCAAGAAACGGGCAAAGAAGACACAGGAAGTGACGGGCGACGGGTCTCACACCTCAGCCGACTGTACTTACCACCTTTGGTCCACTCCTAACGGCAGAAACGGAAGTCATAGTTACTTTCCTAACGGAAACGCCAAAATGTCCAAAAGAGACTGTTATCGTGTCAAAATCGGCGATGTCGTCATTAGCGCCTTCGCGAAGGACAACGGTGGGGATATAGCTCAGTGGTAGAGCGCTCCCTTAGCATGGGAGAGGTCTGGGGTTCAATTCCCTATATCTCCAAAACTTTTGTTTTTTGAAAAAAGCTTGGACTCAATGGCAAAAGTTGCCCCATCGTACAGAAATGTATTTATCAAGCACCTTACCATGTTATTTCAGAAATTGTTGAATTTCCCCCTCGTACACATAGTATATTCTATTTATACTCCTTGTGCCGAGAAGAAGAGATTCCTCTGCTGCCAATTAGTGTCTGAAAGTAGCGAAGGCTGTAATTGATTCAGGAAACTGGCTCATTACAGCCAGGCGCAAACAATTTGCGTGTGAATCGCGACCGCTCTCAAACGGCTACGGTAGCGGCCGTTTTGAGCTCTCACTCACCTCATTACGACTAATTGCGCTGTCTTTTGTGTCGAGAGAGCAGCACAACAAGGGGGGCGACGGAGGCGCTTCCTGCCATTGACACCCACCAGCCCTAAAGGAGACGGAGTTGGCCGAGAAGAAGGCAGGAACTTACTTGAAGGGAGGAGACCTAGAAGCGGAGAGTTAGGGGGCAGGATAACGGCGGAAAGAGACGAGATTACAACATCAAAAACGGGTCAACAGTCATGGACGTGGGTGTATGCAACAGACAGAGTGTGAGAGAAAGAGTGTGTGTGTGTATGTATGTGTGTGTGTGTGCGTGTGTGTGTGTGTGTGTGTGTGTGTGTGTGTGTGTGAGTGTCTCTTTTTCTCTCTGTCTCATTCTCTCTCTCTCTCACGCGTGTCTCTCTATCTGTGTTGCTACCTTTCCCACTCTCTTTCTTACACTCGCCCTGTCCACCCTCCGAGAATTGTAAGTGATAGGCGTTTGACTCGTCGCTTCATTGAGTTAGGCGGTCGCTTAGCCTGCATTAGCGCTTTGCCGCGGGCGCTGCGCCTTAGCTCGTGATGTATCCTATTAAATGACTGGAACGATCGGAGGATAGGAACGCAGTCCGAGAAGAGATAGTTAGGTGATTCACAGGTTCAGGGGTAGAACGGACACAATGACAATTAGGAAACGCAATTCGCACCTGGCGAGTCTAACACACACGCAATTGGCAACCAATTGACGACGATCGACATGTGGATGAGACACGTAAAAAGAGAGTAGAAGAGAAAAGGAGGGGGAGAAAAGAAACATGAAAGTGAAAGAAGAGGAGAAGATTTGTTAATTTTCATTTTCGCGGTCCTCTGTCTTAAACTTGTTCAGCTAACTTGCATAACTCACCAAAACTTGTCATAACTGATGAAAAGAGAGAAAGTGTGGAAAAGGCAGGCGATGGACAAAGAATAATACGCAAATAGGAAGAGATAGAGAAATGTTTAGATACCAGGAGGGTACGCGCGCCCTCCTGGTGTGCGGCCTGCGACACGCGGCCTTTGGCCGCTTAATTAGGCGGCCTGCGGCCGCAGATTCATGGCCTACGGCCATTCATTACTCGTCCTTCGGCCGTGAAGCACGTGAAACTCTGCCTACGGCCGACCTCATCCTCCTCTCGGGGGGAAATGAACGCATGAACTTCCGCTGATCCACTACACACACACAGACACACACGGTAGCGTTTTATTATAAGGGATAGAGAAATGTTTAGATATTTCGAGCGAGAAATACAGAGAGAGAGAGAGAGAGAGAGAGAGAGAGAGAGAGAGAGAGAGTGAAAGACATAACAAACGTTCGATGCAAAAATGCTGGTCCTTTTTACAAATTCGTTTATTATCTTAACAACTGTCGCAGGCTTTCATAAGTACACCACTTGATAAAGTGAATATTCATGTGTATCCTAACTAAATCTCTCCATCTCCCTCTTCCTCCCCTCTTCTATGCCCCTAATCCTCTCTATCCCGCTGCCCTCCCAAAGGGAGGCGGCGTCTGGCAGCCAATGGGCGAAGGGTCCGCCCCTTCGTACGGTGGCAGGACGATTAGAGGTGCAAATACGATGATGACGACGGAGCAGACGCCGGCTCGATTCACGATTGAGGATCTTCTGAGAGGACAGCACGGACTACTCCACCCACTGACAGCAGGACATGGGAAGGAGGACGGAAGGAGCTACGGAAAGGACGACGGACACGCCAACGGATTCGGAAAGGACGAGGTGGGCATTTCACTTTTCATAATCTTTCCCATCTCATCCATTCAGTTATATCACAACTGGTTATCTTCCTCATGTATCTCTTTCTCTTTTCTCTTCAATCTATCTCTTTTTCACGTTTCACTTTCATATCAAATTATCAAGATTTCATTCTTGCTTTATGGATTTTCCAAGTTTCCGACGCAGCTTTTGCCCGTTTTTGTCATTATCGCGTCGAAATTGTTTTGTTCCCGAGGGATCCCATTTTACCCGTTTATTTCAAAACACCAAATTCGTTGTGCTTTTTGGAACCCAAAACTCACTTTAACTGCAAATAATTTCATCTTGAGGCTCTTTGATCACATCTTTATACGCATATTTAGTTAACTTTTCGAAAACTTTTACCACCTCGTTAGGAACATATTAATTTTGTTGAAATCGACATTTGCAACCTTGGGTTCCAAAAGGATGGATGTGGATGCTTTAAGCTATTCTGTTCAAAAAATATTTCTAAATCGTAAAAACAACAGTTATAGGAAAGTAGTTTGCTATTTTTTTGCATAATGTCTTGTTTTGATGCCAAAACGTCCCATTCCGGTGACAGCAGCACCAAACGTCGTATTGAAAAGTATTTCTAAAATGTTCAATTTTTGAGAACATGAAAACAAAGGTCTTCTTTTAGATTCAAGAGCCTCGTCTTCCTCTACTTCCCGTGGATCTCTCTTCCTCGGCCACTTCAATTGATCAACTGCCTTTTTGGCTGGGAGTTCAGCCACTTCCGCTTGAACACAGCCTCCTACTGGCACAGAGGTCCGTACTTCCTCAGCTATGGGCTGCAGCTGCCACTAGCGATGCTCTGCGACTGGCTGCTACCAGCAAATCTTACAGAAGGTGGGTATATGACAAAAGGAATGCGCAAACACACACTCGTACACACGCACACACGCACACACATACACACAGATACGCACACACACTTGTTGAAATTTACATAAAACAGTAGTTTCAGGAGGAAAGCAAGAACCGTTTTCTCTGACCAACAGCTGCAGGGGTTGGAGAAGAGGTTCGAGACGCAGAGGTACCTGAGCACTCCGGAGAGAATCGAACTAGCAAATATGCTCAGTCTCAGTGAGACTCAGGTGATTTTAATCAATTAATTGAATACAGATATTATTTTAGGTAAAAACCTGGTTCCAGAACCGCCGAATGAAGCATAAGAAAGTGGTTCGCAGAGTCACCGATGCCCCAGATGAAGACGAGTGGCCCCCTGACACTCAGCCATGACAGCCTTCGGGCGCCTTTCCTGTCACCGGTACTTTCATTTCTTCTTTCTGTATCTAGCGAATGAATAAGATTTCTAAGACTTTGTTTTTATCTGCCCACTTGACCCTAAACTGTATCAGTTATCCAGGTTCTCCCCGCTTAGACCGTTCTTCGGGAGATCCGAAAGTGAATCGGCCTGTCTTTGCTTTCTCCGGCTGATTTACTGTAAATTGGCCGAAATTCGGCGCGAGAGAACAAGAAAAACACGAGTGGGTCGCGCTTTGTCCTGGAGCCGATATCCGTGACGTGACAGATGCAAGTAGTAATTTCGGGTGGAACAAAAAGGAAAACGGGCGTGTGTATGTGTGCGTGTGTGTGTGCGTGTGTGTGCGTGTGTGTGTGTATGTGTGTGTGTGTGCGTGTGTGTGCGTGTGTGTGTGTGTGTGTGTGTGCTTTTTGGATTCAAATCCCAGACAGAAGGAAATTGAACATTAAGAATTTTGCCCATGACCGTAATCGAAGATCTTTTCTCACAAACTAATCGCTTTGCCCTTGTGTTCTTTGGCACTCTTGTATTATGAACATTCTGTTGTCGAGCGTCGAAACGAGACATTTTTACTCAATAACCCAGAATCATATTGTTTCAATGATTGGAAAAAAACCTTATTTGTCTCTGCTTTTTGTATACGCATTATAGCATTCATGGTTCTAATGATAATTCAATCGTCATGTCATATGTTTTCCTGAGGATGCTTTTGTAGAGTATAAACAAAAATATCGTGCGTTTTCCGTAAATGAAATATATTTTTTCATAAAACAGAATACTTGCGAGAGATTGGCGTTTATAAACGATGCGAACGTCCGGCTTATAATCAGCGCAGTAAAACAACGGTATATTTGACAGGGAAAATGTTCTCCTTTCCTCTGCACCCACCGTCCCCTACTTTTCCATCCCTAATCCCATCTCTCCTTCCAACGTTCCCATCGACAAAAAACGCGCCGATGGGCGGGACTTTGTGGTGATAAGCGCAGAGTTTCGCCATGGGCCACCCGGACTACCCTCTGCAGGAGTTCGCCAGCCGACTGTCAGCTGATTCCTGCCAGCCGTTGCAATCTTTGCATTTCAGAGCGACGGTCGAAGAGAGATATGCGAAGGAGGTGCAGTCGCTGGTCGAATGTTTCTGTTGCTCCAGGTGATTCTTTCCTTTGTACCAACCGAGACGGCGGTGTAGCCAGCCGACCGTAGATAACAGCTGGCTGAATCAGCGACTGGTACAATTCTAAGCAAACACTACGCCCTGACATGCATTTTACTGCAAATTTTTGAAGGCATAGAAATTTGACATGAGGAGATCAAAAATCGGTATAGGATGGCATACTCAAAAATTCTTCATGCCGGAATTGGCTGTGAACGTGTTTACTAATATATGCACAACTAGCTTTAACACTGAAACAATATTTTCTTTTTCTAAATTAAATTGGTTTTTGAGGACTTTTTCCGCTCTTCTCCAATGAGCACTCGTTTGCGCGCCTTGTTCACAGGTCATCGCTGCGAGACCCAATGCTTAAAATCTCGTGATGATATATAATTCGTTTAAAACTATATATCCCTTTTTATGCTGGTTGCATATAAAAGAAGAATTTTCAAAGTAATAAACATGAAGAATTTATTATATGTCTTTTTTTAAAACGCTTTGTAATCATCCCCCGTTCCTGAACAAAAATCAGTACGTGGACATTCAAAAAAAAACTTGTAGTACATTTTACGACTGTTTTTCCTCGGAACAGGTTGCAAGAACCACCGTGATCGAGTGACACCGAAACATCCTTTGCCGCAAGAAAAAAACAGGATGTTATATTATCAAACTATGGAAAACGCTTATCGACGCACCAAACACCTGTTCAACTTTGCGCTATCAGTTAGTCCTCGAATTGACGTTTATCGCCTGTTTGCTATCAAAAGCAGCGGATGAATCAGGGAAGAATCGGCGAAAGAGATGTCGCAGGAAGGAGAACAAGGGCGAAGATGCGATCGCAGCACAAAAACGACCCTTCAAAGGGCACTCCGCTATCAGCCATCGCTCGCTTATAGGGCACTCACACAACTGTATTTGTATTGATATGTCCCAGTTTCGAGGTCCTTTTACGTTTCGACGTGTCTTATTATGGGATTGTTAGATGAATTTAATGTTCATCGAAGATTCTTAAGGTTTTGCAAAATTCCTGGGCACCAAGAGGAATAAGCACATTCTTTTAGTATATTCAACCGAATGAATAGTGTATCTATAATCTAATTTCCTAAGTCCTAAATTTCCTCTGATGTATCAATGTTACAAAAGTGATTTCTAGTTATTTGATGAATTTTGAATTTCACATATTTCTAAACCCGTTTTTTTTTAATACTGATTTCCACTTAAACATCTCAATGCTTTGCGTTATCATTCAAAACAATGCGATGCGTTAGCAGTCTTTTAGTTACTCATTTTAGTTTCTCAAATGAACAATGGACCTGCCCTGGGCAAAGTTAATCAGAAACTTGCTGAAGACAGGCCGATTAGCTTTCGGATGCTGAAAAAACTTCATTTTCGTGGAGCTGCCTTTGGATATCTCGTGGATTCATTAGCCTTTAAAAAACCCTGCTTGTATGAGTTACCCTCAGGACTCCTTTATTTTGACACCGACAGTAATGAAGTGAGAAATGATAAGAAAGCGCTTTGAAGTCGTTGCAGGCAGAAAACAAAACTTTGATGAAATTAAAACCCTGCATGTAAAGTACGAGTAATTCTACGAACTTGGGTTTCCGAAAGAGGGATTTACAATATTGATGTGCTGAAAATCTGACAAATTTTACACATTTAGTTTCAAGTGTTTCCTAAATATAAACCATGAATCGTAAATCTTTTGAAATTGAGTTACTTCAGACTTGACCTTCCGGTAAAGAGGCTGGAAGAACTGACGAGGGTGCGACTGAAGGCAGTGCGTCATCTGAAGAAGGTCGATGACAAAAAAGGAGAACTGGTTGCTTTGTGGAAGATTTGCAATGTTTATTCTGCAACTGCAGTTGACATCGATGAGGTGAGATAGAAATATTCCTTGGAACAACGGAATTTCAGGCAATGCGAGATATACGGTCGAGTGTCAGGAAACGACTGAAGCCCGTGCAAAGAGACGGATCGGTTTTTAAAAGGTGTGCAAAAGACACACACACACACACACACACACACACACACACACACACACACACACACAAAGGGGCAAACTAACTGTTTTTAGATTTGTGGACGACTATCGGCCTGCTAACAAAAGAAATGAGTCTCAGGAAATTTATGATACAAACAAGCCAAATCTGAAGGTTGGTTCGTATGCATCATAGTATATTGCCAATGTCAGGAGAAACAACGATTCTTGGATCTTTTCAAGAAGAAGGAATCTCGAAAACCCACCCTTCAAGATGCAGAACAGTCTTATACTCAGCATCTGGTGGACAGTGTGAAGGCCAGTTATCGAGAGAATCGCAAGAGCGTCCTTCCGCCGCCGCCTCCAACCATATCCAGTGTGGCTACTCAGGAACAGAATAATAACGAGACAGAAAAAAGACAAACCCCTGCGATAATTGAGAAGAAAGAGACTAAAATAGAGGGAACAGTCGAGAGAAACACAAGACCTCCTCCGCCTCCTGTGGCCCCTCCAAGGAAGGCAAACACGAGAATTCAGCCGACAGAGGTGAGCTAAAAACAAACGAGAAAAGTAGGGTTTTTAGGTTTCTGGAACGTTGAGATCGGTGAAATCAATCGCGGCTCCTTCCATCCCTCAATCAAAAGAAAGTGATTCAAACTACGGAAAGGAAATGATAACGGTGGGCTTTTGGCTTCATTTTATCTTTTTCGTTTATACGAAACCTAATCTGTCTTTTTAGGTTCCTCCAACAGTAATACAACTCGATTGGCAACAGAAGAACAGAGACCACTGCACAACAATACAGGTAACGCTTTAAAGGTTCCACTTCATTTCTGAACTATGGGAAGTTTAGAACTTTTCCGAACACTTTATCTTTCCTATATCATCCCAGTTGTTTTAAAATTAAAGTATTTTTGGTTCTGTCGCGATGACCCTTGATAGAGTTCACTTTCAGATGGACGAGCCCTGCACAGTTCCTCCATCGCCTCAACTCACCATTAGGGTTTCTGATGACACTGCAGCTGTTCCGGCTGTTCGAATCACCGACGGCAAAATTTACAAGTAATTGGCTGCAGCTTAGAAAATTTAAGAGAAATTCAGATTCGTAGCTGAAGCACAACCTGCTCGACCAGTTCTTCAGGCACAAATGGTGAGGGTTGGAGAAGAAGATCACATTGTAGATCGGTTTTGAGAAAAATACTGTGGATGTTATTTGTGAAAAAAACAACTTTGAGATACCAAACAGCTAATTTGCATTTTCCTTTTAATATAAAAATCTACAAATGCATATAATCAACATTTATTTAGTGTTTATCAGTTGATAGTTTCTATCTTTATCTCACGCACACGTACACACACAAACACACACTCACTCACCCACATACGCACACACACACATGGCACAGATTTCCCGTTTGAGTGAGAATTGTGGCGTACTCATCTAAATGTTGCGTCCAATTGAGCGATGGCTTAGCTCTCGATTACCCGTAGGCCGAAGGCGTCACTCTCTGTCGCGTAAGGAATTACTACGAGGACAGGGATAATTGGAAAATCAGACGACAATCTGGCAAAAGGAGAGAAATTGTGAAAAATTGTAAACCATCAAAACTCGCAGAACAGTGTTTGTGAATTGCAAATCAGTCGTTTGCGAGTCAGAATAGATCACTCATCGCGGTCGCGCACTTCAACGCCGGACTAACCTTTGGTACGAACCATGAATTGCCCCAGGCCACGTTCTATTCTCTATTTCACTCGCCTTGTCTGTCGTTGCCTCGGGCCATAAACCTCCCCCGTTGCAATACCCGAGTGTTGTAACCGTTCAAATCGCTTTATTCGTCTCCAGTGGTCGTTTTACTCATCCGAGACGCTGCAAATTGAAAAGACGTCCCTGGTCTCCGAATTCTGCTCCCATTATCTGCTCCAAACGGGCCATAATTGCGGGATCGCCTCTGAAACCAGTCGTTATTCCGAGAGTAATTCCAGCACTCTTTTTTTCTTTTTGCAATAAACGCTTTCAAACACAAAATTACGTTTCCCTTTGCATGGGACTGGCGAAAATGGAAGAACTTTTTGCGCGTAAATAGGGGTAATTGCAGAGTCTCCGGATACAATGAAGCGTTCATCGTAATTCCATTCAAAGACAGCAAATGCTATTCATACAAACGATCATGTTCAATTTTCTAAACCGGTTAGTGCTTAGAAAATAAGTATAGTAATAAATTATTCTAAGCATTGTGGTATCTGCACAAAACCAAATACAAGGATGGTAAGGATATTCCTCTATAGAAATGGTATTTCTAGAGAAAAGAGGCTGCTAATGAATCCACCCAACATATTTTTTTTAAAATTAGCTTCAAAATCTGTGAAGGTTCACATTCATGGGTGGTTTTAGCTGTGTTCAGGATTCACTTGACCCTCTTTCAATTTTATCTATGAAATCCGGTAAAAACACCAAAAGTTCTAAAATAACTATGAACGCTGCATCATGCTTGGTCTAGCAGACAACCACTTTTTTAAGAAACTAGAAAATTGCTTATTAATAGCAGACCGGTAGCAATGTTCATCTATGCAAAAATTGAAAATTTAACGGAGTGGCGTAATTTCACAATATAACCGTTTTCCACTGCGAATTTAATTTCTGCCGTCCTTTTTGTTACATCGCAGTTTTCCAAATCGGCGGATATTGAATTTTGTGTTGTTCAAAGGGTAACCATGCAAAAACGAGTTCCCTCGAGTTTTGTTGGACGAGTGGCAGCTCCATCAGGACTTTTGTGGCTGGTAGGCCGGATTCTTTCGTGTATTTCATTCCCGTAAAGCAGTCTATTTTAAATTATAAATTATAAAAAATAAATTATAAAAAAAATTATAACACTAAAAACGAAAAAGTTCCAAATAATATAAGCTGACAGTTATATGCCTCTGAAGCTAGGTAATGTTGTAATTTGAGTTCCATGCATGAGGTAAAAACGTTGCAGATTCTTTTCTGGGGATCTGTGACATTTTTAACGGAAAAGATTTTCGAAAAGCCAATTGCCGACTTGGCCCAGATGACCCAGTCGGTTATTTTCGCAAATCTTTCACATACATATAATTCCCTCAACACTTCTCTTCCTTCACTTCTTGATTACATTTTCCGGAACACTGACAACGAGAGGAATTGTGTTGTTTTCCAATTTCCCCCGTGTTGAGACCAACAAAGGAGTCCGTTTCAAATGAGTGCCAGTTTAATCATTGCTTATTGAAATTGGGTGGTGTGGCATAGCGTCATATTATTAAAGCAAAGATGGAGATTGCGTAGGATTTTACAGTTGCTTCTCTCTAATGTTTCATAGTTTAACAAAAACAAAACTCACGATCTGAGCATCTGTCCGATTTCGTCGATTGTGGGCCGAGCGTCGACGACGAAAAGAGCGATGATCAGCAAGAGACAGAGGCACAGTGCTGGACCCAGAAACATCTGAAGGAGGAAATGAGGAGGCGGAGAGAGAAAAGGAGGGAGCGGGCGGATTTCCATAGAAATGGTAATGGAATGCAGTCGAAACGACCTGGCAAAGACGCGGTGGGAAAAACACAAAAGGGCTTCCGAGGGAAAGGCCGAAGGGCGGGCAAAGGGTTAAGCACTGGCGGATGAATTACGAGAGACGCGGAGAGAAAAAGAGAAATTCGGAGGGAGAGAGAGACAGAGACAGAGACAGAGACAGGGACAGAGACAGAGACAGAGACAGAGACAGAGACAGAGACAGAGACAGAGACAGAGACAGAGACAGAGGCAGAGGCAGAGACAGAGACAGAGACAGAGACAGAGACAGAGACAGAGACAGAGACAGAGACAGAGACAGAGACAGAGACAGAGACAGAGACAGAGACAGAGACAGAGACAGAGACAGAGACAGAGACAGAGACAGAGACAGAGACAGAGACAGAGACAGAGACAGAGACAGAGACAGAGACAGAGACAGAGACAGAGACAGAGTTAGAGACAGAGACAGAGACAGAGACAGAGACAGAGACAGAGACAGAGACAGAGACAGAGACAGAGACAGAGACAGAGACAGAGACAGAGAGAGAGAGAGAGAGAGAGAGAGAGAGAGAGAGAGGGACAGAGACAGGGACAGAGACTGAGACTGAGACTGAGACAGAGACAGAGACAGAGACAGAGACAGAGACAGAGACAGAGACAGAGACAGAGACAGAGACAGAGACAGAGACAGAGACAGAGACAGAGACAGAGACTGAGACTGAAAGTTTGAGCATAGGCAAAGCAAGAAAAGTAATAAAAGGAGAAAGGGAAGTGAAGAAACCTTCAGAGAAGATGGCAAATTAGCTGCATTGAAAGAAGCATGAGCACACCCACCCAGTTATGTTTCATTCTGCTGGAGTGACAGTGCGTTTATTCAAGTTGAAACACAAAAGGATACACGTATACACGCGCTTTCACTTCGTTCTAGTGTCACAAGCAATATTTTATAAACAATTCTGATCAATCATTTTGAATTCTCTAACTGATCAATTATATCTTTATTTATCTTCCTTCAAGGTACCCCGAAAATTCGTACCCACTTGGTAACTTTAGAACACGGCTTTGCAAATATTGTGAATTACTTGCTATGACATTGTTCTACTACCAATTTTTAAACTCTTCAAAGTATTATTGCATCACCGAATTTAGCATTTACTTCAATAGATCATTCCCATGAAAACGGAAGCTAAACATATCCATCAAAATGCTTCTAAAATGAAAGGCTGAGAATTTCCGGCAGTAGCCATTTAGAAGCTTTCTTTGGAGATGGGGTTGACGTAAGAGTGCTTCCAATCAAGAGCCTCCTTCTCGGATTCTGTTGGTATAGTCCTCGCCAAATCTACTTCGGCCGCTTTGGCTGCGCACACGGCATGAGTATCCTGGGTTGCACGTTTTACTCTAGGGACAACATCAAAACATTGACACGTTGGGACGAAGTAGTTTTGGCGTCAACTATAATATAACCTGAATGTTGAATGCGCAACGCACATGGAATGGAAAATTTGATCGAAGTTGGAATGACCACAATGACAGTCTAAAGGTTTGGAATCAAACGGCTTCAGAGACATGTAGATCCAAAACAGCTTTAAGTTTAGGCGCATCGTCAATAAGAAAATACGGAGGTACACTTCAATAAAACACCTTGCATATAACAGTTTTTCTTTTGTAAATGTTAATTCTACATATTCTACTATCACTCTCGAAGGGTACGGATTTATAATATGATTCTGACAAAAAGCCTTTCTCGAAGATGCAACTGCACCGCTGTAATCTGAGGTTCTCCCAAAAATATGTGATCTTCTGAAGTTGTTCTCTCCAGGAGCCAGATTTTCGGTCGTAAAGCAATAAAACCGGCTGCTCAATAATCGGCCGGAAGATTCATTCGGTGGCGAAAACAGGGAAATATCTGCGATTGTGCCGGGCCACAACCACAATCAGGTCGCGTCGGCGGTCAAATGAGCCCCTGTCATTAAGAAGAGGAGGAAAACAGAGCTCCTCTCGCAAAGTATGATATTTATTACAAATTACAAAGACAATTACGAAGAGAGTTACAAAAAATTACAGAATGACAAAAGGGGGCGTGATAAATAGTTAAAGTCAACAGAAGTAATTACAGACGAGAGACACTTTACCTATAAACCGAAACCAGCTTGGAAGAATTGGGATTTTGGGCGGGAGGAAGGAAAGGGCTTACGGCCGAACGTCCAACTTTTTCAGCATCTGAAATAGAATAATTAGGAATATAAAAAAGATTTTGGGCAGTTCAGCCGATAGTGTCAGCTCACCACACCCTAATACGGGTAGTCACACAGAAAATTCACACGTTTAAGGGATTTAGGCACTGGTATTTTAAAAATTGAGCTTGTAAAACAAAGAGTTAAGGGGACTAAATCAGTTTGGACCCAGAAATGAACATAGTCGTAAGCCTAGTTTTCTGTAGTCTTTTAAATGACACAAGCAATCTCATATCAATAAAAGATACGGTTCAAAAAGCGTTCCAGATTAGCATATGCCTTCAGAGTATTGATAAGGTAAAGTGGGGTTCTCACGGGCTGGCCCGGGTCATTTGGAAACTTTTCGTCGGCCGGTCCTGGACGGCCCGTTTACCCTGGACCACCCAGTCAGATTGCCAACCACATGGCCCCAGGGTTCGATCCCGGTCGGTGAAATTCTTTTTTGTACAACTATTTTTTGTACAACTAACATTCTTAAGGTATTTAAAACAGTTTAAAAAATTATTGTATTAATTTATACAACATTTCAATTTATGTTTTTGGTACGATAAGCTAAGGTACGATAAGATGGGGTAACTCAAGCTAAGGAGACTTAATCTAGATGGAATATCGCACTACGTTTAGATCTACTTTTGGTGAAAATGAAGATCCCTCACCTGTTGAACCTCGTTGAGCTTCTGAATGTGGCGAATGAAGTGTTCTCCAACGCGACGGGCGACCTTCGTGTCAGCGATGCAGATCATGTCCTTGTCGACGTAAAAGTCAATGTCCGTATTCGGCTCGTCATCGTCGTTCGAACTGCCCGCATTGTCTTTGCCCAGTTCGTTCACGATCATCTAAACAACTTTGATATCAAAACAGGATAGTTTATACCTTGTAAGCGAGGAGTTTTCCCAAGAAAGTGTCATAATCAGCCTCATCCATGAACGAGGCCAACTTCTTGGTGGGAAGGGAGGTGTAGAGCTTCAGGTAACCACGGAGGATGGGCAGGGCGATCTGCGACTGAATTCCCTCGAGGAAGGCCTGCGACTGACGGAGCAAAGGCTCCTTCGCCAGGTTGGCTCCCTCGTACGCCACCGTAGTCGGACTCAGGAACTTGGGACAACTAAAAGAAAGATTACGGTATTCTGGAAGAAACCCTCACCCCATCTGGAAGGCCATGCGGAACTCGTCGATGTCTCCATTGGCCATGCGGGACATACGGTCACCACAGCGCTCGCTCAGCTGAATGGCGATGGTCTCATCGATACGCTGGGGCTGGACGGAGAGACAGATGGCCAAGAGGAAGAACAACTGGTCGTAGGTCTTACCGATCTAAACAGAGAGGGTTTGAGAGAGAGAGAGAGAGAGAGAGAGAGAGAGAGTCCGTACCACATCGTATTGGAAGTTCTTCTTCTGCTGCTGTGTCTGGATGGATTTGGTCCTTTGAATGAACAGCAGACAGTTGACGAACATCTTGGTCGCCTCTCCGTAATTTCTCATCATCATATGAGAGAATCCAACAAAGTAGTGGAAAGTAACCTGGCACGAAGGCACAGTGTTGTACAGACCCTGAAACCCCTTCTTTCTAAGAAAACATCTTCAATCTCCAACCTTCGGGTCGAATTCAACCTGTTCGACGGTCTTCAGCGCCTGGTGGTAGTCTCCCAGAAGTACGTGGGTGCGAAGGAGTCCAATTAGGGAGAAATAGCCGAGTTTGAAGTACAAATCAGACTGACCGAATTCATCGCAGACCGAATCGGGATTGCCTAAAATTTTGCATAAAAAGGCTTGCAAATAAAATCTTACGGCGCTCGCGGATGGCCTGAAGTTGCTCAATAATCTGTGATTTGGAGAGCAAAGAGTAGAGGATGTTGAGTACGGGGTAGATGTTCCAGGCCTGGAAAGAGGGCTCTCAAAGGAGGGTATATTTCCTTCAACGGCAAAGTGTCGATTATGGAAAGCAACAAACTAGAATTGCAGCCAGACGGCTGTCACAAAACAAAAAAAAACAGTTTTAAACTTAAGCGAAACCATTCGTGATTTTAGTCCCACAAAACCTTACATTTTGCGTCTCCTCAATCGAAATGAGCTCGTCGACCTCGTCGGCCGACCTTTTTCCGGGATTGGCCTTGTAAAGACAGAAGGCTTGGAACTAAATAAAAAATATTATTATAAATACGCATAGTGTACCTGGTAGACGAACTCATCGATGATATCCCAGAGCCAGGCGTTTGGCAGGGAGAGAGGTACGGGCTCCTTGCTCGACAAGATCTCGGAGAACAGGTCCTGAAGCGACAAATTATCCGTAAATGAATAAAAAATACCTGATAGTTCATGAAGGATTCGTAGCGATGGGTGAGAGAGGGTCCCCTCTGGTTGCGGGCGTACAACTGGCGGTAGTAGAGCTCCTTGTACAGAATTATGAACAGTCGGTTGTCTTCAAAGAGAAATAGTAACAAAAAAAGTAAAGAAAGTTACCGGTTCCGACAATGTTCTCGACGGTCTGCTCGTCGGGCCACATGCGTTCGCGGAAGAACCTTTAAAGGACTGCTTATTACCATAGTTTGAAAATTACAGTACCTGTCAGTCAGTTCGGGGAAGGCTTGCTCGTACAGGGCGTGGATGGCTGGAACATTCTCCTCGTCGATCACGCGGCAGAAGTAGACAAGGAAGTCGGCCACTTCGGCTGGGACGCCGTCCTCGTCGGCTAAACGAGTATATCAGAAAACAAATCTAACAGAAATAATTTTGCTAAAATGCTGTCCACAATCAGTCTAACAGACGAAATTGGGTAAGTTCTTTGTAACAAACTCACTGATCTGGCGGCGACGCTCCCTCTCGTATGCGAGATCCTTCTCCGGATCTCCGGTGTGCAGTTCGTATTCTCCACGACGAGCCATAGTTCTTAATTTTAACAAAAAAATTAATAGAACGAATGAGAGAAAAAAATGTGAGAGGAACAGAAATGTGCAAATTTACAAAAACCAAAGAGGAATCAAAGGTATGAGGTCGAGCCACATATCACTTACACCAATATAACAAGTGTGTATTTCAAATTCCATTTTAAACAGCAAAATAAGTCAGAAAATAAATAAGAATGATATAAAATACAAGCACAAACCAAGCACAGTGGTCAAAAAGCGATATAAAACGCCAATGATACAAATTACGAATTTCAATCACGATTACGGTACGCTTGATTGGCGTTGTGTTTTCGCACGCAGTCTCACGTACTTTTACGACTTGGCAATTTGCCCTTGTTATTTTCCCCCGGAATTTCAGGAATTTCACGGAGTTATCCTGATTTGCTCAGTGTTTCTTTTATGGAAAAGGCTTACTTTTTTGTTCATTAATTTTTAGTTTCAAAAGTTGTTTCAGGGAATGACGATAATCGAAATATCGTCTCCTCCCGATCCCAGCAGCCAACCGAATCCACAGGAAGGAGACGGGCCTGTGAAAACGGATCGGGCTGTTGGCGGAGACCAGACAGTCGCTTCCTCTTCAAAGATTAACAAGAAGGTTTCGTTCAGCAAGGTGTGTTATTTATTTTTCGCGTTTAATAGCCGTATTCAGTCGGATGGGCACGTAGCTATCCAGATTACTCCAGAAGAGTCGAATAATGTAGAACAGGAATGTCTTCAGCAGGCGAAGGCCATGTTCGACAGGGAGTTCAACGAGGCCATTTTCCGGCGGATTCTCAAGGTTCTGTTTTATCATTTATGTTAAACTGGAGTTTTCAGGCCATTTGGAATTACCATGATGCCCGAAGTGCGGAGCAGCTGATGCCTCAGCTCATAGATAAATATTTCGACGAGTTGAGCAAAAAGAACACTGCTAACTCCGCGTCCATGCAGGTGAGTCTATATTCTGAATTTATTGTTCAATTTGTTTGTACGTATTTCGTAATTCAGGTTCAGACCGTGCCCGAGGGTCCCGTCACGGTTGACAACGAACCTCCCCATTTGATGCCGGCTTACCCCGGTCCCATCATCGGACCCATGCCCCAGAGTGCAGCAGATAAAGAGGACAAAGATCTCTACAAGTAAGCTACCAATATTTTATTATTTATGTTTTATTGCAGAGCTATTGAAAATTCTCTGAAACAAGATGTGCCTCCTGTTGAGAAATTGCGTGGGGAGGTTTCGGTGGGTTATTCTACAATTCAGTTAGCCCTTTTCATTGACTAAAAACTTTTGTGCCGTTTTATTTATTTTTTCGTTTCAGGTCGGACTCGAAAACGTGGGCCAGACTTGCTGGTTCGGCGTGATCGCTCAGGTTCTCTTCCATATACCCAAGTACAGGAAGACGATCTACGAAAAAACGCCTCCGGAATGGGTGGAAATGTTCAAGAACCAGACAAATGTGAGTTTCCTATATCGATTATCCCTTACAATAAAACGTTACCGTGTGTATGTGTGTGTGTGTGTAGTGGATCAGCGGAAGTTCACGCATTCATTTCCTCCCGAGAGGAGGGTGAGGTCGGCCGTAGGCCGAGTTTTACGTGCTTCACGCAGGTTTCACGGCCGAAGGCCGAGTAATGAGTGGCCGTAGGCCATGAATGTTTGCGGCCGAAGGCCGCGACCCAGGAGGGAGAGCGCGTACCCTCCTGGTTTTATATAAATCGATATTTTCAGGAGAATTTCACTGAGAGGGACCTTCTTGTCAGGATGCGGACCCTGTTCGCAGAGATGGACGCGGGAAATCGGAAGTCGGTTGATCCGAAGCCCGTCCTCGACGTCATCGAAGAACTGGTGAAGACGAAGCAGAAGAACCAGGCTATGAAGCTCATCGGAATTCAACAGGTAATGCCACAGTGAATTCGCCAAACCACAATTTCAGGACGCGAGTGAGCTCCTGGAGTACATCTCGGACTGGGTGGAGAAGGGACTGCAGTTTGCCCACCACGAGATTCAAAACAGCACCACTCTGCACATCAACACAGCCCCACCCCCGCCAAACGCCGCTGAAGCTATGGCCTCGGTGAGTTAAGACACATAAGTTGGAGCGGCTGGCCGGCATGTTGTTCAGAATGGAAATTTTTGTCTCCGATTGGGTTGAAACCCAATCACCCATTCAAAACCAACCCAATTATGTACCACCCAGGATTCTTCTTTTTGAGTATTTTTTTTATTTTTGGCAGGTTAATGTTGCGCCGTTGGACATTGAACATTTTGTCATCCAGGTGAAACAGTCATCAGCAAAATTGTAGTTTTTGGGTTAAATGTTACCATTCAAATCAATTTCAAGATATGATACCCGAGATTTCTGACTTATGAAATTTTTTCTAAACCGAAATTTTTCGACAAATTAAATTAACTATTTCTCGATTCTCGCCTTGCAGGCTATATCACGCGTTTGAAATGAAATTGGAGTTTTGACGATAAACAAATCGTTTTGAGCATAGAACTACTAACAAAATCCGCATCTCGATTGGACCATTTTGAAGGGAGTTATGACAGGTCAGGTCATCGTTCCACTATTTCGCTGTAAAATGATAACACACAGAACCAAAGTGATTTTTGCACTAAACGGATCCTAGATGTTATATTAACGTTTCAGCCCAATAGGAGGCAAAAATTTCCTTCTGAACGAGGTTCGATCACTGCTCTCAGAAAACGTGTCTTTTTGTCAATCGGTTATTTTTACGGATTGTTTAGGCCTCCTCTGAGCAGATGGAGTGTTCTCCGGCTGTTCCTCAGGAAGAGGAAGCAATGGTGGTTGATCCGCCGCAGGAAGAGCCAGTCTTCGCTGTGCCTGAACTACCGGATCGCGTTCTTCCACGCGTTGATGGGAAAAAGACGGGTGAGTGAGAGGGAGGGGGATGACAGACACACAGTTACAGTGTCCGATACTTCTGCTCTGGACGCCTGGGCAGACAGTCCTTTAAAGGACGTTTTCCACGGAACCTCGCTCACCCGCAGTATGAATGCCGCGAGTGATTGTGTGCCCAGCCGTGTCTCTACTTCCATGCCGATATTCCGTGCAGACATAAGCCAACGCGACATCCACGATGCTCTCGCCAACGGATTCCCCGACAAATCAGAGGTATTTGTTTTTCAATCCATAATGAAAATCCAAAAATCCAACTTCAGACGTGGTTCGAGAACCTGCCGGGCGTCCTTATTCTGACGCTGAACCGCACTGACTACGACAAGGGCATCAGCAAGATTCACACGGAGTTCGACGTGCCTCCAAAGTTGTACATGGACAGATACCTCTACAGAAACATGGCTGTGGTGAAGGATATTCTGGGGAAGAAGGCGCATCTGGTGAACAGGCTTAGGGCAGTTAGTGCTCAGCTCAAGGGGTTCGTACTCCAATTTAACCGTTTTTATTTATAAGTTCAGATACACACACTACCCGGTTGGACGGGGAGAAGCCAATCTGAAGAGTGTTTTGGACGCGGCGAGGCTCTTTTTCAGCGGAGAAGCACAGTGGGTTTATTGCCTTTGACTTTGTCTTATGGGTGGTTTCAGGCAGTTCAGTACAGTTGAGATGGAATTGCCTAATCCCAGCTTCATTTCGGAGGAGGATCGCCTTCGTTTCCTCCACCTGTTTGATCAAATGGGTCAGAACTGCGTCCCCGAGGAGAATGGTGCCTTTTTGTCTCTTCTTAAACCGTTTCGTGTTTCAGAATTCCGTCGGCAGAGGGATGAACTTCTAGATGAGATTTCTCAGCTTTTCGAGAGGACCGACCTGCACCAGGAGGAGTACATTCTCTATGCAGTAGTCATTCACGAGGGAGAGGCCAATTTGGGTCATTACTACACCTGTATTAGGGGTTAGTGGCAGTTTGGCGTTGTGTACTCTTGTATTTAGGAGATCCGAATCCTGATAACAGGGAGGAAGTGTGGCAGAAGTTCAACGATCGAACTGTCGATATTGTGTCCTGGGAGCAGATTCAGTTGGAAGCCGGAGGCAGGTACAAGACCGGGTCCTCCGCCTACTGCCTGGTCTACGTCAGAGCCAACGACGGCGCACTTCACTCAGACGCTTACGGTATGTATCCTTGTGTTTTTATGATAATGGGCAGCCCGCTCCCCAATTTTCCTCGACCTGGCCATTAAAAGTTTTACAAAAATTATGTAGGGTAGTTTGAATTCTCTTTAACAGTGTATGTCTTGCACAATTAGAACTATGTTTTGCAACAAAAATAACTTAAAAATATTGACTTCAAAAAGAGTTACTTTAAAAGTTACATTACAAGATTGTTTTTTAAACCTGGGACCGGCCCAAGTCTAATTTTTCTCGGCTCGGCCCCAGTTTTTGTCACCCCGCACGCAGCCTGTCTATTGCTATCGCAAATTCCCGTGGAGCAGGCAAATCAGCGGGAAACTGCGAGCTCGTAGAACGAAATAAGTGCCGGATGTGGGATTTACCAACATTTGCATTAAATAATGTTACGGTGTAACTCGCTTTTCAAGCTTTCACGCCCTTTTCACAAACTGAGGGCGCGTTAATCATCCTTTTCACAAACTGAGGGCGCGTTAATCATCGGGAGTATTCTGAAGGTTTAAACCGGTTGTTAATACTTTCGCTTTTCAGTTCCATTCCGGCAGCGAATTGAGGCTCTCCCACAGGATCTGGCCGTGTCGGTCGCCGCGAAGAACAGCGCACTCTGCGACGACATCAACCGCTACGATGAGAAAATGCAAGTCGCCGTGCCCGTCGCCCCTCTACAGAAGGCCTGCACCGTAAGTTTCCGTACCCAAACATACACCCCCACTTAATTTTGGAGGTCTATAATGCGGTAGTCCCCTTAACTTTGTGGCCGAGGGCTCATTTTACCGAAAATAGTTCCGGTCCCTTATAAATTCTTTATTTTCTGGGCGCATACCCCCTTAACATGGGGGTAAGCTGACTATACCCTCCCGAGGTATGCTCATAGACGCTTTTTGGGAGAGGGAGGGTATTCACCGAGATTTCCTGACCAACGTTCGGCTTCAAGAAATGATTCTTTTAGTGGTTCTACGACACATACGATCATCTCAAGGAACCCCTGTCTACCCATGAATATAGCCCTGGACTTATGCAACACGTGCCGGATATCTATCGACGGGTGAGCTTTCAATTGGTACTGTATATTGGCACACTTTAGGCTTTCTACTTGTTCGAGCAATCGGCCCATTTTCGGAGAAAAGAGCCGGATCACGAGGCAGACATTAGGCTGACCCTCTTGATGACAGGCAACTGTCATCTGCGAAGCTACCTCAACAGGTGAGGGGTATTGTATTTTTTTAATTTCTTTTTATAGGAAGTTCCCTGAGCTGAAACCTTACAAAACCGTGCAAGAGGCTGTCGATCAGCTTCAGATGTCGCCGGAGGAAATGAAGAGTATTTACGAAATGGTAAGCAATTGCATGGGTTGTTCAAATTCTCCGTTTTCAGGTCGTCTTCGAGTGGCCTATGTTCCACTACGCGAAAGAGTCGAAAGACGACGTCCGCATGGATGTGTTGTCCTTCTGGCGTGCGACTGGCATCGGCCTTCCCACCAGGGTCTTCCGTTTCATCGTATTGAAGATTCTTTCGATGAGCCGTTCCTTGTACGCTCCCCTTCCTCCTAGTGACAGTCATTCTAGTGACGATTTCAAATTCCTCGAAGCACAAGCCAATCAGGAGCTGGCCGGTGTGCCCGTGGGCGATCGTATTAAAAACACATCTTGGGAATACTACTACGCCTTCTATCTGGTAACGTTTCTTTTTTCTTCTGTTGAATATGCCCTTTTCAGCGGATAATGGGCAACTACTCGCTTGTGAAACACCTCTGGGGGCTCACCAAATTCGTCCTCCGCGAGCTGTACACCGCCAAAGGAATCAAATTCGATGCCAATGCGTAAGCCACCCATCTGATACCTATATTGTTTTATTTAGTGCCAATGATTACGTGGATGCGTGGATGAAGCCCCTGAAGTTTAGTTTCCTCGCCCTTCGAATCTACTACACCGTCAGGGAAGACCTAGAGCTGCAGGCGGTGAGTGACTGAGACAGCCGGCTGGTAACATTCAGTTTAGGCAGGCATGAACTCCTGCATCGACCCGAACGTCTGCATCATGGAACAGTCTCTGCTCAGGGGAACCATGCTCTATTCATTCCTGGTCAGTTTGAAATTGGCTGCCGGGGCCGAAAATGGAATATTCGGCCTTACGAGAATGCATTCTTTTTTGATAATCTGCCACGTCGAAACGTGTCGTTTCGGGTGCTAACTGGTACTTGAGCAGTCTGTTGCTTTTTATACGGTACATTGTTTGCAACCTTTCAAAAGAATAATTATGAAAACATCATCCAAGCATAGTTGAATCCCGTACAGCTCTACAATGGAACCATTCGACTATTAAAAAACGAGCTGAACGGGGTAGCTGTATTCGGTGTGTTTACGTTTGAAATATTTGGTTTTCTAGTAAATCTAGTGCATTTTCTTTTCAGAAGCTGTTCGATTTCGTGGCGGACATGTTGGTCAAGTGCAGGGAGCAGCGAAACGAGGCCCAGAGCCTACTGGATTCGCAGATGTTCAACCACATTTGTGCTGCGTTGAATCAGATCAGCAAATGGAGCAAAGAGGGATGCGAAATGAGCCAGAAGGTGCCTTTCTCTTAATTTTCAGCATAATTTCCATTCAGGTGATCGCCAGTGTCACGGAGTGTCTCAACTGCGCTCGTGACGTTTTGCAGGACGCCGGAGGGCCCGCAGTCACAGTCATAAAAGTGCGTTTATCCTCAATTCCAGGCTTCAAATCCCTCGCTTTAGAACCTCTACCACGCCATCGATCCCGCCACAACGCTTACCGTAACTCCGCAGAGCTGCGGTGGGACCGTTCTCTCAATGGAGTCTGAGATCAACGAGGTACGTTTCTGTAAAGTTCGAGCAGAATAAGCACTTACAACTTCAAACAGAAAAATGCCTTTTGCTGAAACTTTTGTGACCTTATCGATTATTTACGCGGGTTACCGTAGGTACGGTATACTCGAAATTTGCCGCCATAATTTTGTTTGAAAAGAAAATCCCGTTCCCTTCAGGCTAAAAACATTCGGCTGGAGCTGGGTCTGTCGGACGACCAGGACGCAATGTGCACAGTGGCCCGTCTTCTGGAGGACATTTCGGCGGCCATCTCTCGCTTCTTCCAGTGAACCGCCCGTCTCCACCTCGTGCTTTCGTTGCCTCAGGGTACCCGCCACTAGCCTACAACTCCTTGTTCTCCTGCTTTTATACTGGTGCAAATTTCCTACTTTATAGTTTGATCTTTATGTTTATCAAACAGTTTGTGAGTTACTAGGAATACGGGATTGCGTTGTAGAATGAGAGCTAGACGAGTGACCCCACATCATGTATGTATAGCAAAATAAATTTTATTTCTCTGTATGAGCTTTAAAAACAAATGTACAGATATGTAAAAACACAGACCCAACGGTAAAAACAGAACAATTCTCACAGAAAATAAAACAAAATTAGATGACAACCGGACTAGAAGAGGGGGAAGCTTTTCTCTGAAAAATGGAGTGATTTTCTATGTGAAAAGGGACACTTACGGACTGACTCCTCAGACCAGACTCTACCAGAACCTCGTCGAACACCGTCTGGATCAGGTCGGAGGCGGATCCGTCGGTTCCACGCGGGGCGTAGACGCCCAGGGCCCAGATCTCGGAACTCTCGGAGGCCTTCAGACTCAGCTGAAACATTCGAAGATTTGGTAATAGACTTCGAATTGTTGGAAACGTTAATTATGCGAGATTGTTGCAAAATCAGTACGCAGTTGGTAATGCAGTCGGTGAGCCTTTTAGAAGGGCATACGTCAAACTCTGGCCGAACCGAACCCCACTCTGAGCGAACTCCCAAGTTTATTTTTATGCAACATTTTTTGGGAATCTAATTTTCTTAAATTGGCGTGAGCAAACTACACTCATGATACGGTAGTAGAGCATGCTAATGAGTACTGTAACTAACCCAGTCCTTGCAGGCGGCGCGTGGCTGTGCGTTGTGATTCTTGTCGAAGATGAGAACCAACTCCATCGGGTCGATGCGACCCATTCCGCGGTGGATGACCCTCGTCTGGAAATACCCGGTCGCAATAATGTTTACAGGTCGGTAAAAAGGCGAAAAAGCACCCACGATGAGGATGAAATCGGTGTTTTCGAAGCCGTTCTTGTGGAGTTCGGTGGTGATGCGTTCCCTGACCATTTTCTGAACGAGTTGTTGAATGAGAGCGGAATGAACCCCCTCCCACCTCAACTTCCCTGTGACGACTGTGGTAGGACGGCGCCGCCTCGCCGGGGTTAGTACCGATAAGCTGAACGACAAAACTATCACCAAAACCCACAGCCCTCAACGGGCTGGCCCGAGGGACAGTCCATTGAGAGCACTCAGTTAGACAGTTACACATTAAAGGGTCTTCCGAAGAACTCACGCTGTCCGCCTTGGCAGGGGAATAGGGCTCCTCGTCGAGTCTCTGCGGAATCTCGCGCAGCTCAATCGCCTCGACCAATTTCCTCGCCTCTGCCAGGTTTTCGCAGTGCGAATTGGAGATCTGCGACAGGACGGAGTCATTCGTGCGGAGGAAGGCGCCGAGGTTCTCGGTGACTCGCGACAGAGGGTACAACTGGCCATCGTCTCCGAGGAACTTCAGGAACGGACTCGCCTTCTTCAGAGCCAACAGAACCCTGGAAATGGAAAATGTATCAGAGATAACATGGAAAAGTTTTTTTTAAACCAACATTCCCTCGATGGCTCGAACGGTCTTGTGCTGGTAGAGGGTGTCGTGCAGCTGCTGGCGGCCTTGTCCAATGTGAAGGAGGGTGTCAGCCACCTTCCACGGGTAGCAGATGCGGGGGAATCCGAAATCGGGATCAGGCAGCACCCAGGCGTTCTCGATCAACCGCTCGATGGAGTTCTGACAAATACAAATCAGGCGAAGAGAGACGGGGCAAACCTGGTTGAAGGCGAGGCCTACGCCGGTGTTGGAAGAGTCTCGGACCAGATAGTCCCACTTGTCCACGTCAATCGAGTCGTTGTCATTGGAGACCACGTCGTAGAGGAAAGACTTCTCAATCGGACGACCCTTCGGAAGCCAGCGCCGATTTTCGTCCTAGACAATAAATGTTACAACCAAAATGAAAGTGAGGCTATAACAGTTAACAACATACAAATTTCTTGGAAGTGACTAATTCGACGATAAACTGAATGTTGCGCTCGAAAGCGTCGCCCTCTCCGAGATAGGGCTGGAACGCGGCCCTCACATGTTCCTTCTCGAAAATCCTTCGGATAAGGGCGCAGGAGAGCTGTTCGTGCTGAATTCCACAATAATTAAAGGACTCACTTAGTCGAACCTTTGGCATTTTGCCATCCAAAAGATCACGGAACGCCCCATCGAACATGTGGCTGAATGGGCCATGGCCTGAAAAGGGCTGATAACTGAAGAACACGGAGAGAACCCACCGAGGTCGTGGCACAAGGCGGCGATGGAGACGCAGAGGTGATCGGCGGCGGTGATCTTCAGGTTGGGAGCTCCGCGACGCAGGGCATTGACCAACTTGAAAGCCAACCAATAGGTTCTATAATAGCGTAAAGAGAACAAAAATGGGCGGATATTACCCGACACTGTGGATGAAACGATTATGCGTACATGACGGATAGACCATGTACGCCAGACCGGTCTGCTTCAGTTCACGGAGGCGCTGGAACTCCTGAAAATAGTATTTTAGAAATTGAAAACGATTTTATCCGGTTTTCGAGGTGCTAACCACACGTCACAGAGACCAGGCGGCTGGCTTGACCACGTCCAAATTGTGAAACGGTTTGTGCACTTCCGTTACTTTGCGGCCCTGGGTTGTTCCTACTGTTTTATCAGCGGTTTTATTTTTTCCGTAAAGCTAAGATATTTAGCTTATGAATGAATAGAAAAATATTATAAATGATTTGGGAGATGTTCAACACCAAAGAGCCAGACGACTGGCGGGAGCAGGCCCTGAGATCGCCAGATTTTTTTTTCGGACGGTTTTGGAATTTCGACCTTTTCGCGACTTTTTAAATACCCACCTTAGTGTCAATTAGAACATCGAGAGGAGAGTGGATGCTGATAATTCCGTGGACGTTGTCGCAAAGCGTGCGGCTCTTCCTGTCCTCCTTGGTCGGCGGCCAGTCGAGAGGTTCCATCTAAAGGACAATTTCATGCAAGAGAGAAACAAAAAGAGATTCTGAGAAGTCGGAGGAGATAGCGATCGAGAGACAAGATGTGTGGCGAGATATCTCGGGACACCGGGGAATGGAACAGTGTGGAAGACGGTGTTTTTCTAAGCGCTTACGCACATTGAGTCAGCGAAACTGACAGAAGACAGAATCGAGCGGAAAAAAAGAATACTTATCAAAGCAACAAAGCAACAGGGGAAAGATTACGAGAAATTCTCGAAGGAGGGGGTGAACAACACCGGACCGTGTTCTATTTACGAATATATGATAACTGAAGATAAACAGAAATAATCGGGGGTAAGTCGGATTTAGTGATATTGTGCAAAAGGAGGAGCACGGTTGTCGCGGAATGGAATTTCGAAAGCCTTAGGGGGAATTTCGAAAATAGAAAAGAGACGTGAAAATGGCAAACCCACAGTTGAATACCACACTCTTTTGGTATAAAACGAAGAAAGACGTCGTAGAGACATGGATGTACGGCAGAAAGGACACAAAAGGTTCGATTTTATGGGAAAACGACGGTTTAGATTAATATTCCAAATAAAGGTGACTGTGGTTCCGCGTGGCCCACCAGAAAATTAGTGTGGTTCCGCGTGGCCCACCAGAAAATTAGTGTGGTTCCGCGTGGCTCACCAGAAAATTAGTGTGGTTCCGCGTGGCCCACCAGAAAATTAGTGTGGTTCCGCGTGGCTCACCAGAAAATAAGTGTGGTTCCGAGTGGCTCACCAGAAAATTAGTGTGGTTCCGCGTGGCTCACCAGAAAATTAGTGTGGTACCGCGTGGCTCACGAGAAAATAGCTGTGGTCCGTAACAAAATGCCTGCTTCTTGAGTACATAGAAGTAGGGGTAACAAAGTATACCTAAATTAAACTGCTGAATAAATACAAAGCGATGAAAATACTGTTATAAATTATTTTCGCTGCGATACCGTTATTCTTTTAATAAATTAAACTAACAAAAATAATAAGAAACTGGTAAAATTGAAACAATAATTGAAAGAAAAGACAGGCGGAAGCTCCCCGCCCTTAATGAGGCGGTGTTTGCCAATGGCGGAAGCCAAGTGCCAGCCGGCTGTCCCGTGCACTTTTGCACAGCTGATGTTGGATCAAAGAGCAGAGGAATTATATGGGTTCAGCCGTAATCAGCTGGAATCGCCCACCAGAAGGCAGCCGGCTGGTAATAGATGGTTTTCGTCGCAGACTGGCCGAATTTCAAGCGTGTTGTTGTTGTTGTTTCATTCAATAAAACGTGTGAGAGACGTCGCCGTCACAGCTGGCAATTCGAAAGAAGTGCCAAGTGTGCGGGAAACCGGCGTTTCTGTGAGGAAAGATCTAGCGGAACCAGATAGCTGTGTAAGGCGAGGGAAAAGACAGGGTTGGAGAGGGTCAGCTCAGCGATCGATGAAGCCGGCTGACCCGAGATGAAGACAGCTGGCTGGCATAAACGAATGCACTGGTCAACGGCTGTAAATTATAGCCAAATGATTACGACTAAACGCAAGGAGAGATAAGCCTTTCTGCACAGGAACACTACTATCGGAAGGCATTGTTCTCTGTTTTGTTAGAAAGAGGCGCGGCTTCTCTCTGTCTCTGTCTCTCTATCTCTCTGTCTCTCTGTCTCTCTGTCTCTCTGTCTCTCTGTATCTCTGTATCTGTGTTTCTGTGTCTCTGTATCATTGTGTCTCTGTCTCTCTGTCTCTCTGTCTCTCTGTCTCTCTGTCTCGCTGTCTCTCTGTCTCTCTGTCTTTCTGTCTCTCTGTCCCTCTGTGCCTCTGTGTCTCTGTGTCTCTGTGTCTCTATGTCTCGGTGTCTCTGTGCCTCTGTGTCTCTGTGTCTCTGTCTCTCTGTCTCTCCGTCTCTCTGTCTCGTCTCTCTGTCTCTCTGTCTCTCTGTCTCTGTCGCAATTATTACTAAAAAAAAGTCATAAGAAATTTAAAAGTGCGCAAGAGAACAATCTCAGTTTTTGTTCGGATAACTCGGCGGCTACTTGTGAGGTCAACAAGAAAAAAGAAGCTATAAATTAAACTCTATATTTGGCTGGAAAGAGAAATGTTTTTACAAAAACAGAATAGAATTTGCGTGCTAGTATTGATAAGAAACAAACGAATTCTCTTTTACTTTGATTTTTTACGAAATACCGGAAACATTGGAAATAAGAAAGAAAATCTTCATTGATTTGTGCTACTTACGTTGTGGAGAATCCTAATGTGTTACAACATGGTACCACAACAAAATGATTTGCAGAACAGAACGAATAGCACCCACAATGTAGGGAAGTAAACATCCCTTTTTCTATGTTTTAGTAATTTCTAGTGGAATTTCATCATTTCCTCCCTTAAGTGTCATTTTCAAAATGTCGGAGAGAACATTCCATGGTCCAGGCATCCAGAAGTTGGAACATCAAGGGTTGAAAAGGGATGGTTCAACCATTGGATAATTGAGAAGTGAAGCTTGACTTGAAGCCATACCAACGGAGAATTGGATCATCCAAGCTAACTTCGCGTGATTGAACTTGATAACAGTGATTGATTCTGGCGGTTCAAGGAGCATCCGTAGAGAATGGACCGGGTTAATGTAAATTACTCTTTCTATTTAAATTTTTCTTTATAGTTTATTCAAAATGATACATTCACAAAACAACAGTTAATGGCGAAGGCTCACGACAATGAAAAAGGACCTGTCCTTGACTTAACGTAGGCGAGTGAGTTCCATTTTCAATGGAGAAATGCAGAGGGTTTTCTTATTAATATGGGCAGGTCTCCCTCTTCATTTTAAGTTGGCCTCTGCCTTTAAGGAAAAGTTGCCATTCGCATAGGTTACAACATTCCAACTTTTTCTCCTTCATATCCAATGATAATAACAGCTGTTTAATTTTTCGCATAAAGAAGTCTTCAAGTGTACAACCCCCAAAAACAGCAGACACAAGATGTTGTAACAGTCTCCGTCAGAAACTTACTCCAGATCCACTCTTTTCTCTGCCTTTTGCCGCCTTCTCTCCAAATCTGCCTTGATCAAAAGTTGCCCGTGGCTGTGTAGCCTTCGTCCTTCCTGCTTCTTGCCATTCCCGTTCCCGTGAATGAAAGGCGTGCCTCTGATTAGCCTGCCCTCGGATCACCGTGACCTTGTGTTCTGCGCGGGTTGGCCCCGCCCGACAGGTTCTAAAACGCCCCAGGCGTTCTGCCATCGCACTTCTAAGCTTCAACATCTTCTTTGTTTCAGAACTGACTTGACAGTCTATTAGAACTTGTAATAACTGAACTCCAAAGTTTCAACAGTTGCTTTCGATAAACGGAAATCATGTTCAACATGAAAAAGTTATTCAACATATCTGTCGAAGATTGAATACTAACACTCCATGTGAACAAATCATGAATGTGATTTGGGCCTCCTAATTGACCTAATTCCACTTTGATATAAACTGAGCGTAGTGTTTCCTTGTGTCCCTCTTGACCGGCAAGGTATTCCGTGCCGAACAAAGCCTCTGCAAACCAGTTCGATCGGCAGTAGCAGGGCATCTTTCTCGTATCCACGCTCCAGCACAACAAACACTGCCCTCTCACAGCCAATTCGAGGTTCTACGGTTTACACGACTGAAACCACTTTGTTTTCTCCAAAACACCGATTTCGTTTTGCTTTCCGAATTTCACACCTCAATGCGTTGAATAACTGATTAAAACAGCCAGGGAAAACGCATTTGGAGAAGAGATGTTCTAGAGTAAAGTAAAAAGTTGTATTTATTAGTTAGTTCTATTCATGCCCGCCGTCCATCAATCTTACGATCATGTTGCGCCAAGTGACCGATCGCCAACCAGTGTTGCCGTTCATGCTTTTCCCAACATTCGACAGAACACGCATTGCAGCTGCAATATTCTTTTCTTAACATATATTGTAATCAGCCAAGTCGATAAAAAAACTAAAAAAAGCCATTGGTATAACTGACAATGGGGACAGCCATATCTAAATACTAAATACAGCCCTCGTGTGGCCTCAACGCCATTTTTCGGCTATCCGTCGGAAACCAATCATAAAGATAGGGCAAAATGATACAGTTCTTTGACTGTATACTTTTACTTCGGTCGCTTTTTTCTAAGTTGCTTCGTAGTCAAACACATCCTTAATAGCGTCGAGCCTCTTCAAAGCGCCATTCTTTTTCTTCTCGTAGACGATTGGATTGTAATGAAACGTTCTTTAACAATATATCGCATTTCGTTTAATCTGGAAAATAAATAAGAGGGGCTTGTTAATTTTCAGTTGAAACTCTCAGCATCTCACCAAAGAAAATGCCACTCCCTCACCTACATTTCGTCATGAACAGGCCCCAACCATTTTCATTTTCGCGGACAATTGAAAATATTTGTGTAAAAATATAGCCTTATACAAGGCTACTTTGTCCAAATTATCCTCGAATATTGCAGATAAACCTATGTATACTCCTCGCCAATCATAATTCCAAGAATCGCCGAAGTAGGATTCGCTGGCACTTTATAGTGCAATTCTGCGCAGAGTTCTCTGGTTCTTGTCCAGGGGATAATCCAGGATTTTTGAAATTGGGTCCCGCCGCGATTACCCGCGACATATTCAGGCGCACAAATGTAGGACCATGTTAGTAGTTTTTGAAAAAAAAAATAGGGCAAAAATCATATTTGAAAGGTGTCACTGAACATATAGCACCGACGCTCACTGTATATTTTCTCTGTGCTCAGTGCAGAATGCACAAGTGTTTGTAGTTCGCTCCCTTCAGAATTCGTCGTCTTTTTCGTATTGGCGGGTGTTCGGACAGGTCGCGATGTTGCCACCGCCATTTACATAGCAGACTCGTCTTCGGCCTTTCCCTTCGCCGCTGCCCCCTGCCCTCATCCCTCCCTCCTTTTATCCTCCCACAATATTATATTCTTCGCGCGCCTGGCTTTTGCCACAAAGACGCTCAATCTGGTTTCTAACACGCAATTACAATGCGATCCGCTTCGCTGTTTCTCCGTCTTCACTTCTTTTCGGGGCATTCCCTCCCTCTCACCCCAATAACTCTCTCTTTATCGCCTTTGCTTCCTTCTGGTTCCGTACACCCTCGTTTTCGCGGTTCATTGGCTTTTTGTTACGCGATCCGCGACCGTAAAGAACACTTTGCGGTCGGCAAAGAGGGTCTGACAGGTTCCAGCAAAGGTTTGCCACTTTGCGCAGAAGCTTGCAAACACTTTAATTGTTTTCAAACGCTTGACCCATATATAAGCATCAACTCCATTTCCCTCTCATTCAAAACACGGACTTTATTTATCTGGATCACTCACTGTTCCTTCTTCATTTCAAAAGAATAACTTTACCTTTTGATAGTTCAAGGCGAGGTCTGATGAGAGAAATTATTGCTTTTGGTGCTATATTTTTATTTTTCTCTTCATTCAGCTCGATTTTTCTCCTGTTAACCGCGTAGATCAAAGGTCATCATGGAGGAACCCAAAATCAAAATTCCATTAAATGTACGCCAAAATAATGAAAGAACCATGTCTGCTAATTCTCTCAAGTTTCTGAAATGCAATTACTCGTTGGAAAAATGCTTTTGTGTGCCCATTTTTAAAGACACATCTGTTGATAAACCAGGAAAGGATTCCTTAATTTCTCAAAAACAAAACTTCAATTAATGTAATACTTCTATTCATTTGTGACATTAGTAAATAACCCGCTTTTTTTTCTTTTAAAGGGAACATCAGGGGCATATGTAAATCATATGCTAATGAGGACTTGGTTTCTTAACCGTTTCCTGGAGCGGTGTTGGAAAATAACATTTCAATTGGAATGGGGCAATTATAATACGAATCATTCCCGTTTTGAAAAAAACCGTTTTAAGAAAAATCGAAAGCTTTTGGTGCTATATTTTTATTTTTCTCTTCATTCAGCTCGATTTTTCTCCTGTTAACCGCGTAGATCAAAGGTCATCATGGAGGAACCCAAAATCAAAATTCCATTAAATGTACGCCAAAATAATGAAAGAACCATGTCTGCTAATTCTCTCAAGTTTCTGAAATGCAATTACTCGTTGGAAAAATGCTTTTGTGTGCCCATTTTTAAAGACACATCTGTTAATAAACCAGGAAAGGATTCCTTAATTTCTCAAAAACAAAACTTCAATTAATGTAATACTTCTATTCATTTGTGACATTAGTAAATAACCCGCTTTTTTTTCTTTTAAAGGGAACATCAGGGGCATATGTAAATCATATGCTAATGAGGACTTGGTTTCTTAACCGTTTCCTGGAGCGGTGTTGGAAAATAACATTTCAATTGGAATGGGGCAATTATAATACGAATCATTCCCGTTTTGAAAAAAACCGTTTTAAGAAAAATCGAAAGCTTTTGGTGCTATATTTTTATTTTTCTCTTCATTCAGCTCGATTTTTCTCCTGTTAACCGCGTAGATCAAAGGTCATCATGGAGGAACCCAAAATCAAAATTCCATTAAATGTACGCCAAAATAATGAAAGAACCATGTCTGCTAATTCTCTCAAGTTTCTGAAATGCAATTACTCGTTGGAAAAATGCTTTTGTGTGCCCATTTTTAAAGACACATCTGTTAATAAACCAGGAAAGGATTCCTTAATTTCTCAAAAACAAAACTTCAATTAATGTAATACTTCTATTCATTTGTGACATTAGTAAATAACCCGCTTTTTTTTCTTTTAAAGGGAACATCAGGGGCATATGTAAATCATATGCTAATGAGGACTTGGTTTCTTAACCGTTTCCTGGAGCGGTGTTGGAAAATAACATTTCAATTGGAATGGGGCAATTATAATACGAATCATTCCCGTTTTGAAAAAAACCGTTTTAAGAAAAATCGAAAACCATATCAAGAAGAAAAAAAGAAAGCTGAATGAAGATCATCGTTAGAGCAAAAGGCGCCAACATCAGCGATTTTCTGTGGTGAACAACAATGGAAATTGTGTGTGGGAAACCAAGCTTAAGAATATGCGATTGAAAAAGAAAATTTACCCCTTGTCTCCTCTCTCTCTCTCTCTCTCTCTCTCTCTCTCTCTCTCTCTCTCTCTCTCTCACTCTCTCGTATTTCACAGTCTCTGCCAACAAGCCCAATTGCGGCAGGGCGTCGATCTATAAACAAGCCGGCAGAAGCCGTCCGTAGATCGAAATAAACTCGAACGCTCTCTGTTTCCTTCCTTCGTCGAAATAAGATCTATTTTGTAGGTAATGCGGCCGTTGGAGCGCTGTTTCCACCAGTACGGCCGACTCCTCGCAAGACATCCATGGCCATTCATTATCGTCCCCTGTCTATTGACCATCATTAGTTCATATGGATTCACATTTTTCCACAGCCAGGATGACATTTGGGACATTTACGCCCCTTTGAATGGACTCTCACGAGGGGAGGAACAGGCCCTGAGGCCATTTGAGTATGCCAGTGGAGCACATCATTATAGGGTAAGGTCTTAGGGTAACTGACAAAAAACAAAGAGTTCAGATGCAAATTCTTGTTAATCGGAAGGACGGTGGAGATCTTCTTCTGACTCCCTTCCTCAGAGAAATCGCGGAGACACACAAGGTTTCTTTTATCAAAGCTTTAAAATACTCTTCAGTTTATTGCTGACAACATAACCGCTACCAATGGGGAAACCACTTTTCTATACAAGGAAATGTGCGGAGTCTACTGCAATGAAAGCAACGCCGCTGTCATCGCTTTCCTCCAGGTAACTTTCATTTCGCTTCATTTGTGTGTGTGTGTGTGTGTGTGTGTGTGTGTGTGTATGTGTGTGTGTGTATGTGTGTGTGTATGTGTGTGAGCCCTTGTGTGTGTATGTACAAGTCGGCCGACTGTTCCACCTGTCATAGTCTAGCAAACATTGTGTTCACTAATTTAATCCAATTACTAGGTATTGTTGATTTGTTCCACCTTAACACTAACAGAAACATTTACAACGTGATATTAAAAACGGAATCAACTTTTTCATTCAGTGATAAACAAAAGTTTGAAATCTCATCGGTTGCATATAATTTTCCAGGCGGTCGTCGACGCTCGCGGCGAATCCGCCTCAGTTCGTTTGACATTTCCGCATGCGGAGGCCCTTCAGAAGAGTGTTTTCATAGGTCACTCATTGGGTGACCTCGTTTTTCGGAAAGAACCAGCAGATGAGGTAGATGAGGCACGTCTCCTAATTCTACACTACATGGTAAAAGATACATTTATTTTTATTTTTTTACTATGAATTAAAGATGATAGTCTATAAAACATGGTTCAGGTTGATATGAGACTTCCAAAAGGTCGCGAGTTAGCCATGGACTTTGAGATGAAATTGAGGGAAGTGTTTGCCGCATTGACTGAGGAATCAGATACGCTCACGTATTCTTTGCTTAGCAGAACAAGGGAACTGGAGGAACAGAGGTTAGTGGCTGAAGAAACGTTTTATAAACAGGTTATTTTAGAAAGATCACCCTAGTGGCCATCCCCTTCCTTGGCCTAACCACCGTTGTCCTTACCGCCTTCATGCTGATCACTCTCATCGACTTTCCCTTCTACCGTAGTCAACATCTAGAGGTACAGTCTTCGTATTCTCTCACTTTTCTTTAGTCTTTTATCGGAGTTTTTTCTCCCGGAATGGCTCTTTGGACCACCGCCGGATTCCTCTTCTGGGCCGGCTTTCCTTTCTCCAACATTCTCACCGTCGTTCCCTTCCTTGTGGTCACTATTGGAATCGACGACGCTTTTCTGGTACTGGCGGGCTGGAGACAATCCACGTAGAGTTTTATCATTTCATTGTTTAAAGACGTTTGTAGGAAAGGAGCCTCGTTAGAACAACGACTGGCGGAAGCGGTTTCTATTTCCGGTGCCTCTGTGACAGTTACTTCGGTCACTGATGTTCTCAGTTTTGCCATCGGACTATTCTCAAATATGCCAGTAGTTCAACTTTTCTGTCTCTACACGACAATCGCTCTTTTCGTGGACTACATATACCAAATGACTATATTCACTGCTATGATGGGAATAATTGTGAGGAAACAGGTGGAAACCGACATGGAACGAGTGAGAAATGAAGAAAAGGTATGTCTGCAAAAATTATATTTTTACAGTTTGAGGCACATGTGAGGAGAGAACGAGAGGTCGAGGCAGAGAGGAAGAGAGGCAGAAAGACAGAGATAGAGAGAGAGAGAGAGAGAGAGAGAGAGAGAGAGAGAGATAGAGATAGATAGAGATAGATAGAGATAGAGATAGATAGAGATAGAGATAGAGATAGAGATAGATAGAGATAGAGATAGATAGAGATAGAGATAGAGATAGAGATAGAGATAGAGATAGAGATAGAGATAGAGATAGAGATAGAGATAGAGATAGAGATAGAGATAGGGATAGAGATAGAGATAGAGATAGAGATAGAGATAGAGATAGAGATAGAGATAGAGATAGAGAAAGAGATAGAGATAGAGATAGAGATAGAGATAGAGATAGAGATAGAGATAGAGATAGAGATAGAGATAGAGATAGAGATAGAGATAGAGATAGAGATAGAGATAGAGATAGAGATAGAGAAAGAGATAGAGATAGAGATAGAGATAGAGATAGAGATAGAGATAGAGATAGAGATAGAGATAGAGATAGAGATAGAGATAGAGATAGAGATAGAGATAGAGATAGAGATAGAGAGAGAGAGAGAGAGAGAGAGAGTCGAAACAGTGACACGGGGAACCAGTGTTTCTTCTTTAATACAAGCTCCATTTCCAGAGTGAAGTCTCTTCAATTGAGAAACTAAAAGCAAAGATCCGAGAGATGAGCTGGGTGTCCCTATTCTCAGCCGAAGAAAACTCTAAAAAGAAGCCAAAATTGTCAAAAGTTGATTTGTTCGTCTCTTGGCTTCACACAAGGACCGCCCACGCATTTGTAGCGTCTCTCTTCTTAACCCACATTTTGGTTTACTTCATTTTTTGGAGAGCATGTAAAACTTTATTTAAAGGTTTGTTCTTACTATGCGACCAAAGTGAACACGGATTTTGACATGGAAAACCTGTACCTGGCAGATTCTCCCTTGACGGACATTTCAAGAAAGATGCAGGTGAATGAAGATTTCTTAATAATTATGTTTGCCAAAATTTGTTTCTTCAGATTTCTACTAAATAATTAGTTTCCAGGATTTCTTTTTGCGAGAATCATTTGTCGTAAATTTCGCTGTCCGGCCTCTTCCTGATTTTTCCAACTCCACCGTGCGGGAAGAATTCGAGGCAGCCGTGGTTCAACTGGAGACCATTCCTAACTTTGGAGGAGGTCCTTCGAGCACAAATCTGTGGACAAGGCAATTCGCCAACGCCATTTCTTTTTGGGGAGACGACGAAGAGTTCTGGGAACCATTGGAACTTCTGAAGAATTACAGAGAGTACGGAATGGAGGAAAAGTTCATTTTGACAAAGTAGGCAAGGTTGATGTTTATGGTAAAAATGTGATTTAGAAACACGGAAGACGGTGAAGTGATCGACGGATTCTTCTTCTTCCATGCCTACCACAACATGACTTCCTTCCTCGAGGTGCAGGAGATGATGCGACTCCGGCGGGCTATTTTGGCATCATATCCTCAATTCAATATCTCCTCCCACCACCCCTTCGAAAAGGTTCCTACGGAATCAGCCGCCGCAGCTCCTTCCAACTTTTTGCAGACAGTTGGTTAGTCGTTTCACATTTACATTTTTAACATTTTATTCGACGGTATCGAGACTGTTTGAGGATCTTATTGTTGTTGTCTCGCCGTCTTCATGAGTCGGAGCCACTCGTGTCTAAGAGTCGTTTCACCTACGGAGGGAATAATACTCTCTCTCTCTCTCTCTCTCTCTCTCTCTCTCTTCCTATTAATGACTCACTCACCCACTTACTACTACTGATTCTCACTTCTTCTATAACTCTCACTTTTCTCTCCCCAATACTCTCTATTGATTTCATTTATTGCGAATCTAACCTGTTTTCAGTATCCGCTGTCATTCTGATGTCCATCTTGGTTATCTTGTTCGTCATGAACATCGAAGCCATAATTTCCGTTGTCGTCTCCATAATTTCCATTTGCCTCGGTGTCATCGCCTATCTCCATCTCTGGGATGTTCACCTTGACGCTGTCTCTCTGATATCCATCCTTATGAGTATAGGCTTCTCGGTCGACTATTCCGCCCACGTGTGTTACCACTACTTTGCCCATGCAGCAGAGGAAGAGGTAGATAAAAGAGGGAGAAGGAGGGAAGGGTGAGAGAAGCGGGAAAAAGGAGGAGAGACAGAGAAACGGACAACCAGATATAGATGAATGGATATAGTAAGAGAAGAGAGAGAGAGAGAGGGAGAGAGAGAGAGAGAAACTATAAAGAGACATATTCCAGGAGAACAACGGATCGATCGAAAGTGGTGAGATGGCTCCAAAGGAGAGTACCCACACCCGCATAGTCTCCACCCTAAATGGCGTCGGCTGGCCAGTAATTCAAAGCGGTCTCAGCACAGTCTTAGGTAACTGCCTACAAAGGGCTACAATAATCCTTTTAAAGGAATGTTCCCGTTGATGTTCGTCCATGCTTACGTAGTGGCCGTCTTCTGGAAGACGGTGGTCCTCGTGAGCCTTCTGGGAATGTGCCACGCCCTCTTACTGCTCCCAGTGATATTCATTCTCACCCATGACATCAAGAAACTCTTCCGGCGGCGGTGACCCGCCCGCAATTCCTGTCTGTATATACATTGAGACGCGGTGCTTTAATCGGAGCTATCTGTTAAATTTTTAAAATGAAATAATGAACATTGTTGCATATTTATTACAGTGACTCTAAGAAAATAAAAAATCCCGTTTGAGAAAGTAACACAGGCTGGTTGGAGGAATCTACAGACGTATCGTACAATGGCTAGATTGGGAAGCCTCAAGAGGCTGTGGAATAAATGGAGTACCTAGGCAGCTAATCTACCGACAGCACTTCGACTTGCGTTGCGGTGGTTCGTCATCGATCAACTCGATCGTCCGCCGACCCGTCGGCGTCTCCGCAGTTCGATGGGACACGTTGTCCCCCTCGACAGTGATCATTTCTGAAAATAATAAGATTCGCCGGGTTATGTGTTAAACAGAGCAGCGCTGAAGTCAAACCTCACTAAACGAATGAATAGGAATCTCGTCCTCACTAAAATCATTGGTGTTCAAATATCAAATGGAGGATTTCGAAAGGTCGGGGTGCAACAATTTCCACACGCTCCGAAATACGCATTACACGTTTAAAATACGACGCCGCATATGAATCTATACGCCCACATCGTTTTAAAATATAAATAATTTGACAAAAAGGAAAAAGGCCCCAATACGTGAAAGATGAAGCCTGATTGAATTTAACAACTGATGAGAAAACGAATGGTCTTCGTTCCTGACGTACAACCAAATGGCTGTGACAACAAAGTGTAAGAACAATAAAAACCTATTGAAGCCAAGGCAAGAAATAATAAGAACTCACTTCGACAGAGAGCCTCAAAAACGCTGGAAATCCCGAGGTTCTCCTTGGCCGACGTTTCCATGTATTCCGCTCCGACGCTCGTCGCATACCTGCATAATATTGCCGTCTCAAAATCGAAAAACCCACTCGTTGGCTTGTTCCACGGGAACCACTCTGTTCTTTTCAAGATCCAATTTGTTCCCCACGATCAGCAGACAGCACGAGTCTCCCAGGGCACGCTGCAGCTCACGAACCCACATTTTCACCTAAAAAAGGATGAAACCTATATTGAGGACTTTACCTTATCGAAAGAACCCTGTTCCGTGATGTCATAAATCAACAAGGCGCCGTGACTGCCCCTAGGAGAAAAGAATAACATAAACACAACAAAACGCACCGGTAATAGATAGGGCCTAGGGCGTGGTACTTCTCCTGGCCTGCTGTGTCCCATATGTTCAACTCCACATACTCTCCATCAATATCCAGAGTTTTGGAAAGAAACGACGCCTGCAACAGAAACAAATTGTTAAACACCATGGATCAGACGGCTAGGCACAACTTGTTAAACACCATGGATCAGACGGCTAGGCACAACTTTTCTCAATAGAAAATAACTGTGGGTCCGCGTGGCTCACAAGAAAATTACTGTGGTTCCCCGTGGCTCACTAGAAAATCACTGTGGTTCCTCGTGGCTCACTAGAAAATTACTGCGGTTCCGCGTGGCTCACTAGAAAATTACTGTGGTCTCCGCGTGGGTTTTAAACAAAAAACATTCCACCATGCATTTGCGTTTAAAGTTCTGAAATCTTGGACAAAGAGAACAAATCTAGTTTCTGGGACCACATTACCTGAATCGTAGACAAATGCCTAGGACTGAATTTATTTTCCACGTATCGCATCATAAGGGACGATTTCCCCACGGCTCCTTCACCTAGGAGCACCACTTTAAACCGATGCTCTGCTGTCATCTATAATCTCCTTCTTAGGGCGGAGTGTGAAATTATCACCGGTAGTTTGTGGGACTGACACCACGGTAATCTATAAAGAACGACGAGAAGACCGTTTACTCGTCGATAAATACACATAACAGAATGAAGAATAACAACAATCGAAGGAGATCACAACTGGCCACACTGGGAGACGATTATCGGGATTTTCGGCTTGTTGTTCGCACCGGTGGGAACGTTTTCGATCTTTCTGACGGTCAGAAGCCCATCCAGCACTTGGCCTGGAGGAAATATATCAAAAGTTAAAAAGAAAACTGACCGAAAACGACATGCTTCTTGTCCAAAAAGTCCGTTTTAGCACAAGTGATGAAGAATTGACAGCCGTTGGTGTCGGGGCCGGCGTTTGCCTGAAAAAATCCTAGTGTTAAACATAAACAAACACTGAATCACCATGGAGAGGGTGCCAGGGCCAGTGTGGACAAGATCGAAGTTCTCATCCTTGAATTTCGCACCGTAGATACTGGTGAGGCCAGTTCCGTCGCCCTGAATACGTAACTGTTGAAAAAAAAACCGCAAAAAGGACTCACGTTTACAAAATCTCCTCCCTGGATCATAAAGTCCTTGATTACACGGTGGAAATGGCTGTTTTTGTAACCGAGGGGAACTCCGTCTTTTCTGGAAGTTGAGTTCACGACAGAAAAACGAGAACAGCAAACCTGAATTCTCCTGTGCAGAACTGACGAAAGTTCTCGGCGGTTTTCGGACAGACATCGGCAAAAAGTTCCATCTGAAAACAATGATTACCACAACGCTGGCTATGGGAGGGAAAGAAAGTATGGAGAATGAAACTCACAACGATGGTGCCAATCGGGGCTCCCCCGGCAGTCATTTCCATAAATACCACAGGGTTCTCTGGGTGCCTGAGCTGTTCAGCGTACCTATCGTAATCGGTCATCTGAAGAGAAAAAAAATTTCATGAACTGAATTAATACACCGATGAACTAAATGAGGAAGGAGATAACTTCGAAAGAAAAAATATAACAATTACATAAATTTTGCTGTAACAATTACGAGAAAAAAGCTAATAAAACAATAAAAACCCAAATATGAACGCAAAGAAAAAGATTTCGAACAAAATTCTAAATAGAGCATTCCAATTCGCAATGGAGCGCCAATATCGGTAAGACAGCGAACCACAATTCTCACGGGCCACAGCCATCTTTGGGGGCAGTCAATTAAAACTATCCGTCACAAAATCTCAGGAACCAGGAGGTTTCATAAAATGATTTCAATTAATGTTTTGTAGCTCTACATGGGTAGATTATAGAGCAATTCTTTGGTAGCAAACAAATTTCTTTGAAAGGTAAAAAACTGCAGTTGAAATTTTTGAAAAGCTCTATTTCAGCGAAGAATTTTTTGTCAGTTCCCAAAGAATTGCTCTCTAGGTTTTCAATAGAGCTCTTTAAGATGATAATAATCATATCAAATAAAAATTTATAGTTAAACAGATTTTGAAACCAAAGTCTTGTGGCCGGTCCTTGACGGTTGCATCCTACAACGAAAAGGCCGTATTAGTCGCGTGCAGCTTGCACTTAGCTGCGTGCATTAACGCGCGGAGCTTCCACGGGTCCACCCGCGGATAGGCCCTCTACATGAAAACGAAAACGACTACTATCCGCGACATTATCCGGATTTATACAAAGAAAATTAACAAAAAATCGTGACGGGACCGGGACAAACAGTCCTTTAGATCGTTGTGTCCGGTGTCGGCGAGCTGTGGGGGCAAGCGGAACCACACTAATTTTCTGGTGAGCCACGCGAAACCACACTAATTTTCCGGTGAGCCACGCGGAACCACACTAAATTTCTGGTGATCCACGCGGAACCACACTAATTTTCCGGTTAGCCACGCGGAACCACACTAATTTCTGGTGAGCCACGCGGAACCACACTAATTTTCTGAAAGGCCACGCGGAACCACACTAATTTCTGGTGAGCCACGCGGAACCACACGAATTTTCCGGTTAGCCACGCGGAACCACACGAATTTTCCGGTTAGCCACGCGGAACCACACTAATTTCTGGTGAGCCACGCGGAACCACACTAATTTTCTGAAAGGCCACGCGGAACCACACTAATTTCTGGTGAGCCACGCGGAACCACACGAATTTTCCGGTTAGCCACGCGGAACCACACGAATTTTCCGGTTAGCCACGCGGAACCACACGAATTTTCCGGTTAGCCACGCGGAACCACACTAATTTCTGGTGAGCCACGCGGAACCACACGAATTTTCTGGTGAGCCACGCGGAACCACACGAATTTTCCGGTGAGCCACGCGGAACCACACTAATTTCTGGTGAGCCACGCGGAACCACACTAATTTTCTGGTGAGCCACGCGAAACCACACTAATTTTCTGGTGAGCCACGCGGAACCACACTAAATTTCTGGTGATCCACGCGGAACCACACTAATTTTCCGGTTAGCCACGCGGAACCACACTAATTTCTGGTGAGCCACGCGGAACCACACTAATTTTCTGAAAGGCCACGCGGAACCACACTAATTTCTGGTGAGCCACGCGGAACCACACGAATTTTCCGGTTAGCCACGCGGAACCACACGAATTTTCCGGTTAGCCACGCGGAACCACACGAATTTTCCGGTTAGCCACGCGGAACCACACGAATTTTCCGGTTAGCCACGCGGAACCACACGAATTTTCCGGTTAGCCACGCGGAACCACACTAATTTCTGGTGAGCCACGCGGAACCACACGAATTTTCTGGTGAGCCACGCGGAACCACACGAATTTTCCGGTGAGCCACGCGGAACCACACTAATTTCTGGTGAGCCACGCGGAACCACACTAATTTTCTGGTGAGCCACGCGAAACCACACTAATTTTCTGGTGAGCCACGCGGAACCACACTAAATTTCTGGTGATCCACGCGGAACCACACTAATTTTCCGGTTAGCCACGCGGAACCACACTAATTTCTGGTGAGCCACGCGGAACCACACTAATTTTCTGAAAGGCCACGCGGAACCACACTAATTTCTGGTGAGCCACGCGGAACCACATGAATTTTCCGGTTAGCCACGCGGAACCACACGAATTTTCCGGTTAGCCACGCGGAACCACACGAATTTTCCGGTTAGCCACGCGGAACCACACTAATTTCTGGTGAGCCACGCGGAAACCATTAATTTTCTGGTGAGCCACGCGGAACCACACTAATTTTCTGGTGAGCCACGCGGAACCACACGAATTTTCCGGTGAGCCACGCGGAACCACACTAATTTCTGGTGAGCCACGCGGAACCACACTAATTTTCTGGTGAGCCACGCGGAACCACACGAATTTTCTGGTGAGCCACGCGGAACCACACGAATTTTCCGGTGAGCCACGCGGAACCACACTAATTTCTGGTGAGCCACGCGGAACCACACTAATTTTCTGGTGAGCCACGCGGAACCACACGAATTTTCCGGTTAGCCACGCGGAACCACACGAATTTTCCGGTGAGCCACGCGGAACCACACGAATTTTCCGGTGAGCCACGCGGAACCACACTAATTTTCTGGTGAGCCACGCGGAACCACACGAATTTTCTGGTGAGCCACGCGGAACCACACGAATTTTCCGGTGAGCCACGCGGAACCACACTAATTTCTGGTGAGCCACGCGGAACCACACTAATTTTCTGGTGAGCCACGCGGAACCACACGAATTTTCTGGTGAGCCACGCGGAACCACACTAATTTCTGGTGAGCCACGCGGAACCACACTAATTTTCTTGTGAGCCACGCGGAACCACACGAATTTTCTGGTGAGCCACGCGGAACCACACGAATTTTCCGTTTAGCCACGCGGAACCACACGAATTTTCCGGTGAGCCACGCGGAACTACATAATTTTCCGGTGAGCCACGCGGAACCACACGAATTTTCCGGTGAGCCACGCGGAACCACACGAATTTTCTGGTGAGCCACGCGGAACCACACGAATTTTCCGGTGAGCCACGCGGAACCACACTAATTTCTGGTGAGCCACGCGGAACTACACTAATTTTCTGGTGAGCCACGCGGAACCACACGAATTTTCTGGTGAGCCACGCGGAACCACACTAATTTTCTGGTGAGCCACGCGGAACCACACGAATTTTCCGGTGAGCCACGCGGAACCACACTAATTTCTGGTGAGCCACGCGGAACTACACTAATTTTCTGGTGAGCCACGCGGAACCACACAAATTTTCTGGTGAGCCACGCGGAACCACACTAATTTTCTGGTGAGCCACGCGGAACCACACGAATTTTCCGGTTAGCCACGCGGAACCACACGAATTTTCCGGTGAGCCACGCGGAACCACACGAATTTTCCGGTGAGCCACGCGGAACCACACTAATTTTCTGGTGAGCCACGCGGAACCACACGAATTTTCTGGTGAGCCACGCGGAACCACACGAATTTTCCGGTGAGCCACGCGGAACCACACTAATTTCTGGTGAGCCACGCGGAACCACACGAATTTTCCGGTGAGCCACGCGGAACTACATAATTTTCCGGTGAGCCACGCGGAACCACACGAATTTTCCGGTGAGCCACGCGGAACCACACGAATTTTCCGGTGAGCCACGCGGAACCACACGAATTTTCTGGTGAGCCACGCGGAACCATACGAATTTTCCGGTGAGCCACGCGGAACCACACTAATTTCTGGTGAGCCACGCGGAACTACACTAATTTTCTGGTGAGCCACGCGGAACCACACGAATTTTCTGGTGAGCCACGCGGAACCACACTAATTTTCTGGTGAGCCACGCGGAACCACACGAATTTTCCGGTGAGCCACGCGGAACCACACTAATTTCTGGTGAGCCACGCGGAACTACACTAATTTTCTGGTGAGCCACGCGGAACCACACAAATTTTCTGGTGAGCCACGCGGAACCACACTAATTTTCTGGTGAGCCACGCGGAACCACACGAATTTTCCGGTTAGCCACGCGGAACCACACGAATTTTCCGGTGAGCCACGCGGAACCACACGAATTTTCCGGTGAGCCACGCGGAACCACACTAATTTTCTGGTGAGCCACGCGGAACCACACGAATTTTCTGGTGAGCCACGCGGAACCACACGAATTTTCCGGTGAGCCACGCGGAACCACACTAATTTCTGGTGAGCCACGCGGAACCACACTAATTTTCTGGTGAGCCACGCGGAACCACACGAATTTTCCGGTTAGCCACGCGGAACCACACGAATTTTCCGGTGAGCCACGCGGAACCACACGAATTTTCCGGTTAGCCACGCGGAACCACACGAATTTTCCGGTGAGCCACGCGGAACCACACGAATTTTCCGGTGAGCCACGCGGAACCACACTAATTTTCTGGTGAGCCACGCGGAACCACACGAATTTTCTGGTGAGCCACGCGGAACCACACGAATTTTCCGGTGAGCCACGCGGAACCACACTAATTTCTGGTGAGCCAAGCGGAACCACACTAATTTTCTGGTGAGCCACGCGGAACCACACGAATTTTCCGTTTAGCCACGCGGAACCACACGAATTTTCCGGTGAGCCACGCGGAACTACATAATTTTCCACAGCGGCCCACTACGACCGGTGGGAATATTTACGTGTTCGAAGGCTCCGGGTGTATAGCTGGCCTTAACGAAGGAATTTGAGGAATGTCTGGAATGATATTTGGGGTGGTTTTGCCCGCTGAATGCGAGTATGCAGGTCATTTTGGGTTGCAAAGCGTTTTAAAGCCAGTTTTTGAGTGAAACTACAATTTCACCCATATGTGTAGCCCCAAAAGCAAACGTAATCCGGTGAAATAACTTTCGCCATAAAGAAGGCGTTGTTGACATCGAAAGATCTCCTGTTCTTAGATGCTTGTTCATCGATTGAATTGATCAGGTTTAAAATGTAAAAACTAATACCCACCCAAACGAATAAAATAGCTGATACAAGAAACTTTATGGACAGAAATACCAATATCGACGAACCAAAAGGGTCTTCTATCGCTAGGCGGTCTAGACAACATTATTAAATAAAATCATACATAAAATCACAAGACAGGATTTTTAAAAAAATTCACAGGCGGTTAAAACACAAGAAGTTCCGAATTCTTAAAATAGGTCGTAGTCGAAGTCAACGCGGGCGTTGGCGTTCATTTCCTCATCGAGTTCTGAAACCTTAACTTTTTCAGAATTACAAGAGGAACCTACGCATTAAGAAGTGGTTGCCTCCGAAAGGACTGACGACTCGAGAGGGATTCTGCGGGGCGGGCTCGGGGAAATCCTTAATAAATCCAGCTAAAAGGATGAAATGAGAAAGTGGGAGGCCAGAACCAACCATCGGGAGACAGGTACTCCGGAGACTGCAATTCAAAGCCATTCTGGATCATCGGAGAGTGGGCAGTGGTGTTCAAAGGAGCCGACGGGATCAGGAGGTCCTGAAGGGATTTATGGAACAAGTGACTGACTTACGAGGTTGATGTTGACCTCAGGAGCATGGAATTCGCGCGAAATTTCCTTCTCCCTCTCTGCCTGAATCGTCTGGTTGAACTCTCGCTCCAGAGTGGGTGTGGGCGGAGGGCTCAACGAACGGAACCCACCGGAATGGGGAGAACTGCAACATTCACATTTTCAAAGGAACATCGAAAACTCACTCGGGTTCGAAGAGGTGTTCGTGGACCTCGTCTCCTTCGTGCTGACTCTGGCTAAGCGCCTGATAGTGCAGGGTGGATGTTTTGTTGAAGAGCGATTGAAGCAACTGAAACGCTTAGTTTACACGATGTGAATCTGAATGAACACACCGTGCTCTTATCCTCCTGCTGAGAAATGCTCCCACAAAGAAGACTCCGTGCAGCCGTTGCGTACCTAAGCAACCCTTGAATTTTGAGCAACAAAAAAGTTAAACCTGTTTTCTCGATCATCGCGGAGGGAAAGGGCGGGCATGGCGGCGAGGATCCGCTTGACGAGTGTTTTCGATGGATACGGCGTTGTTGCGTCGCTATCGGCTGCACAAGACTCTTGCGAGAGGTTCCGTCCCGGCGTTCTGATGATGGCCTCCTGGGCGGCTGCGAAACGACGCAGGGAGGAGGTCTGAAGTAATTTTCAATACTCATAAAGTGAAGAACGCACCGTTTCCAGTCGTTGGCTGCACTCCCTCGAACCGGTAGCCGAAATGATATCTAACTGAGCACCACTGAAAAGAATGGTTCAATCATAAATCCATTTGACGTCTATAAATGTTTGATACAACGTAAAGAAACAGATACAGGAATGAACAAGTCAGCTGTCATGAATTTTACTCTCACCTGTCATGGCTGGAATTGCCGCTGTTCTGGGTTCCGTGCTCAGCTCCAAGAGAAGTCGTTGTTCGCACTGGTTGTTGAATATGCGGACGATAGCCTGAAACAGGGCTGGTAAATTTGAGGGCCGGCCCAGGCTGGCCCGGGCCGGGCCCGATTTTTAAGGAGAGGGCCGGCCCTATCGTTTAACAAAGGGCCGGGCCCAACTTTTCACCGAGCGGGCCGGCCCGGCCCTTTGCCAGCCCTGGCCTGAAATATTCGTGGTAATTTCTACTTATTTCGCAAAAACCCAGGGATACCATGGTTATAATAATGCCCGACACGAGGTTTCAGGGTGTGACTTTCAAAAGTCGTGGTTTAAAGATTACACACCGCATTCTGCAACACTGAGACCAATTATAAACGGGAATTTCACTGAATTGTTGCCAAGAACGTCGGTTACTGGAGTCCGGAAAAGAGTGACATTAATGCACACAAATCATTTGTAATAGAAAGAGCTCACCACTCTGATACAATCCTCCGCGTTGTTCGTCGCACGACTTTCTCGTAATCACGCGATTCTGGACACGTTCTCCTCGCGAAAATCCGCCGAATCTGAACATGGGAAATCCATTCATGACGAGACTAACTGACCCATCCAGCCTTTCATCCTCGTCGTAGTCTTCGTCCTCCCTGCGTTGCTTGTTCTTCTTTCGCTCCGTCCTTTCGCGGTTCTGATAATCCTCCCTTAAACAATGTATTTATTCTTGTGAATCACGCCTTCTGATATGAGACAACAGAGGCCGGCATTTAAAAGAAGAAAGGGGCAATTCTAGAGTTCAAGGTATCGACAAAACGTTCAAGAATTCAACTGTCGTTTCAAAGCTAGAACCTATCGGACCGAGTATCTCCAGAATTTCTCCTGGTTTCTTGCCCATGATCGGCTACTGCCGCATAATTACAAGAGTAATGGAACCAACCGCTTCCATTCAGTTGCCCGGCTGTCATGGCGGCTTCGTCGGTGATCAGGAGACAGCTGAAATTATTGCCTTTAAAATAGACTGGCCCGGAAATGACGGTTATAAAACAAAATCTGATCGTATACACTTGCTTATTTTTAGATATGTAAATAAAGTTCCAGGCTACTAACCTCTCTCGCCTACCGGTGCGTGCTGCGCCTCAACTCCTCGACGGGTGGTCGAATAAACTTGACGTCGTCATCTGGAGCCACAATACGCGAGATCGCTCGATCGACCTAAAAGAAGTTGCAATAAAATAAATTGATGCCCATTACGTTTCTGCGGACAGCGGAAGGCAGGTCGCCGTAGATTAGAGAGGACTGCTTGGAATTCCGGAACATTCCCACTCGACGGGTGATCCCGTCCTTAATAACCAGATTTTTCGTGATAATGCAGCAAGAAAATTAAATATTTTATGTTACAAACCTCGGTGACGTAAGAGCGTGTAGCTCTCCTGACCCGAGGTTCTTCCGCGTCATCTGACACTAGCCCATGGGACCTTCCGCTTTTACGGGAAGGTCCCAGACTCACAAAAACTCGAATTAAAACAGAAAACAGATGCGATCAAACTAAAAAAAGCAATGAAGAGTGGCCGATGATGACGTGGACGGGGAGGTGTGATACCTGAAACAAGATATTAGCATGTTTGAATTATGTAAATGAGTCAAATCAACATTTGAATCGCAAGTGAACTGGACCCGGCTCAAAAGCAGCCTACGTTCATCTTTCAACCGTGTAAAAGTGGCTCAGCGGCAGGAGGCCGGCCCAGCCCATAGGGCCAGGGTTCAATTCCTTTAGGCGGCAACTACCTAGCTGAGCTGAGAGACAAAAAAGCGTGGTGGAAATGTGAAGACGGTAACAAAAGAGGAATTTTAAATTTTATACTAGAAATAAAAACAGACTAGGCGCCTACTCCCCCGTTGGCCAAATTTCGACAAAAATTTTAACGCAGATGGTACCTTGCCCGACATTCCATGCCAATTTGAACGCAGGGGGTACCTCGACCAGATCCGAAAATTTTTTACAATCCTCTCCAGGGATAAAAACAGAAATTGCAGAGCCTTCAATGACAACCTTTGAGAATTCGGCGATTAAACCAACCTCCTCCTCCACAATATCCAGACGACAGGGGAAAGTGGCCAAATATGGATTCTTTGACGTTTTCTCAGCTTCCGTTTCAAAAGTGAACGGCCCTTCTGTTTCGCATTCGATCAGTTGCTCCTTCGGTTCCTAGAAAATATCGAAACAGGGGAGCATAATGGAAGAAAATGAGAGAAAAACGAATGTGTGAGTGAGGAAATGAGTGTGCGCGCGCAAAAGCAGAACAAGGAAAATGAAAGTAAAGAGCGAACAATATTTAGCCAATATCCGCGAGAATCTATAATAGTTTTTTTTTTTATATTAACTTACGCGAGTGTCGAATGCGCGCGAGAGAGAAAGGCACTTACACACATGCAATCGCACGCCTACACTTGTACACGCTCAAAGAAGCACTAGCTGCAACACTCACTCACTCACATAGTTAAGGTTCTGATAGTTAAATTGCTGGATCGGCAGAGAATCACATCGGGAGCCTTGTTTCTTCGGTTGATCTTCTTTTACACAGTCCGGTAGCGTAGACGACGAATTTTATAGACAAGGCGGGTGATGGCAAGAGTTTCGAGGGCTTAGGCGACGAGTTCGACGACTCAAAATCACATTAAGGCTGTCACGCGCACACTTTCACACAGAACGCCGGTTCGCATTTCCACAATTGGGCATACAAGAGCTTTTTAGGGCTCCTGCCAGTCGGTGACTTCGTCCAGTGTTCAGGGTTTTCTTGTATTACAAAAGACACGCTTGGTCCCCTCCCACCAGACGACGAGGAAAGTTCCTGAGGGAAAATCCTACCGGGGCCACGGATCCGATTACCTCCAGGGACGCGTGTCCCCCCTGGTTTATCAGCCTCACCAAAGGTGAAACCGCCCGGGAATTTTGAACCGACTCGAGACAGATAGAGAAAGCCTTAGCGGGCAGCATAAGAGAACACTATGAATGCAGTAGAACTTACGCAAAGGAAACGGTGCTTATGGGCATTTATATTTGCAAATCGTCAACGCTTACGCACTAAATTCTGAGCAGAATACAATTAACCAATAATTAATTAAGACGATGGAGAGAAAATAACAAATATGGGAGAAAGAAAATAAACTCAGCTGTAGATCGATCCAAAGGTCGCGAAGGAAAAAGACAGCAACATGTAGAAGTTCCATTGATTGCCGAAAACATCACGTTCCTCTTCGTTTCCCTTGTCTGGCGTTAGAAGATGGTTCAAACAGATCTGAAATAAGAAACATTACCGGAAATATTAAGAAAGTAAACTGGGAACGCCAACGAAACAGAAAACACACCTCGTAATAGGACTGATCCAAAAAGATTCAGTTTTTTTTAAATATGTGTTTAGAACCACAACCGGCTATTAAGAGAAATGAGGAAGCAATAACAAAATGGGAGGAAGCGATTGCAACGAATGCAAATTACGCCCCTCCGTGGGAACGGCCACGCGGAACCACAGTAATTTTCTATTAGGCCACACAAAACTAGTCTTTTTCTGGTGAGCCACGCGGAACCACGACATTTCCAACGAATATCGAGATGGCAAAGTTTAGACAATGGAACCGGCATATAAACTAGGAGCCGGCTTGGAAGAACAGGTAGAACGAAAAAAGAACAAAGCCAAACCGCTTCGTGGTCTACACTACTCGACTTTATGCGCTTCGGTGGACAGCTTCCATCACCGCCGACCCAAAACAGGGCCGTAGGGGCACGGAACCCCTGTCGTATCCGGTTACTCGACCATAGCGACCTCAGGACAGCTGGACTTGCTGTAACACAGAAAGAACGGTGTTGGTCAGGATGGCAATCCGGGTTTGGTCATTTTCTCAGTCGCAATACTCTCCCAAACCGGGTTCTATCGGCCGGGAAACCTCGCCAATTTTGTTAAGGTTCGGCCCATGTTGGAGCCCGTTTATCATGGGTAACACGATCCGGCCTAGGGTGACCGATGAACTTCTTTTCTGCACAACTGATTTTGACTTAATTATTAACTACAAGCTCACGAAAGGTGTTTAAAGCAGTTTTAACAAAAATTAAAATTCGGTTTTTTCATAAACAGCTTTGAAAACACTGTCCTACAACTCAGTTAAATAAAAATAAACAAAATAGAAGGAAATATAGCAATAAATCGAGAAAGGAGGCGTATTGAGCCGGAAGAGTTGGAATTCGACACAAAAAGCTCGTGTAAACGATCAATCTGAGAAATTGGTCAAGGTAACTCGTTCAGTGATAAAGTGGATTATTTATACACCGAATAAAATTAAATTTTAAATATATCATTAAAAAGTGAACGTAACATTTAAAAAGGAAATAAAACCGACCCGAGAATTAAGCGAAGAAGCGCAGCATTAAGGGAACTGGGAAAATGGCCACAACGTCCGTCCAAGAGACGTGGTAAACAACGGACGAGAAACTAAATGCCACGCGGAACCACACGAATTTTCTTGTGAGACACGCGGAACCACACGAATTTGCTGCAGGGCCACGCGGAACCACACGAATTTTCCGCAGGGCCACGCGGAACCACACGAATTTTCCGCAGGACCACGCGGAACCACACGAATTTTCCGCAGGGCCACGCGGAACCACACGAATTTTCCGCAGGGCCACGCGGAACCACACGAATTTTCCGCAGGACCACGCGGAACCACACGAATTTTCCGCAGGGCCACGCGGAACCACACTAATTTCTGGTGAGCCACGCGGAACCACACTAATTTCTGGTGAGCCACGCGGAACCACACTAATTTTCCGGTGAACCACGCGGAACCACACTAATTTTCCGGTTAGCCACGCGGAACCACACTAATTTTCTAAAAGGCCACGCGGAACCACACTAATTTTCTGGTGAGCCACGCGGAACCACACGAATTTTCCGCAGGGCCACGCGGAACCACACTAATTTTCTGGTGAGCCATGCGGAACCACACGAATTTTCTGCAGGGCCACGCGGAACCACACGAATTTTCCGCAGGGCCACGCGGAACCACACGAATTTTCCGCAGGGCCACGCGGAACCACACTAATTTTCCAAAAGGCCACGCGGAACCACACTAATTTTTTAAAAGGCCACGCGGAACCACACGAATTTTCCGCAGGGCCACGCGGAACCACACGAATTTTCTGCAGGGCCACGCAGAACCACACTAATTTCTGGTGAGCCACGCGGAACCACACTAATTTCTGGTGAGCCACGCGGAATTCAAGGTGAAAACCTCACTTTCGACTGAAAATGAGTTCTTTCAGGTTGTCGTTCAGTTGACGGTGAAAGTGGCTTCTGGAGGTCGCGTGGCTTTGGCTGGAAAGGCTCCCCAGGGAATGGTTTCGAAGAAGGTGGATGTGAATGGAGCCTCCTTCTACCAGTCTTAGACTATTTGTACACTCTAATGCCCGTTTTAAGTATGTGCGAGGTATAAAAGTGGCTCAGTACTTTGCCCCGTGCGAGCGCGCGTTAGTGTATGTGCGTGTGTGAGGCGTCGCGCGCGCGTGTGCGTGTGTTCTGTGAGCGCGCGGTTTCCGCGTGCGTATACTCCTCGCCCACGGACCTTTCCTAAAGTTTCGATGACCTGCACATCTAACGCGCGAAAAAGTGTGCAAGTCGCGAAGACGTAGACAAAAAGCCGCTTGTTTCCGCTGCCGGCTAGGAAAGCTCGCTGGGCGACGAGTATATATATGCGCGCGCGCGTGTGTGAGACAAAGTTTGCACGTGTGTTTGTAATTGTATGTGAGCGCGTTTCACAAAGGAGGACGATGGTTCAGCAAAAAGAAAATATTTTATTATTAGTTTGTATTCCCTGAGTTGATTAGAAAGGAACGATCCAGTCCGCATTCTTTTCCGGTGACACCAATTCGGCATCATTGTCCATAAACTTCGGCAATCTGGAGGATACAGATGAGAGCCCTCTGGATTTCTTCGTCTTGATGGCTCTTTCGCTAAATTTTTCCTTTAAAAATGTTTTTGCGCTAATTCTCACTCGTCAAAGGTCTTTTCCTCTCTGTGAGCCCTCCTCTCTTGAATGGGAAACGGAGCAGGCGTTGTTGTCATTCCCAGGAGTCTCTGGAATGAAGGAGGCATCGTCATCGCAGGCATTGTTGGCATGGGGAACAATGTGGACATCGTAGGAAGAGTGAAGGGAGCGAAAGTGACAGTTGGGAAGGCAGCAGGAGAAAGAGTAGGTATAGGCTGGAGAAGAGGCTGCTGTAGAACAGCTTGAGGCTGGAGGAGCTGAGGCTAAAAAAGAATTAGAAATAAAGAGACATTTAAGGTACCTGGGGAAGAAGAGGGAACATAGGGAGCATGGGCATTGGAACAGCAGCCGGTCGTGGAACTGATGAAGCCCCGGGACGTACGAGTTTCGGAGGTCGGGTATGGACAACAGGAGCTGCGACGGCGGCATTGGGAGCACGGCGGACTCCAGTGGACATGCGATGGGCATGGGGGACGAGACTGAGGCCGGAGGCAGGCTTGGCGGAGGGAGCTCTACAATGAAAATTTAGTTGTAACTGGTTAGGGAACAATCGAATAGGTCCCACAACAGTTCTAAAAGTCCATGAAAGCGAAGTGACACACACACACACACACACACACACACACACACACACATACACACACATACACACACACACACACACACATACATTCACTGATAAGCCTTAGAACCTTGCAATACCAATTGACTAGGAACTGTAAGAGAGCCTTGTATTCCTTCAGCATAGGCTAATTTCAATCTCATCATGCTATTCGTTGGAGGATATAGGCAAAAAATTCTAGTGAAAAATGAAGCATTACCTTCTAACATTAGTTCCTACGGTTTTAATTCCAGATGCGTGTGGAACGGCCTCCAAGGCGAGTGTCCCGGCTAAAAGTGCATTGTAAATTAAAGAACCATTAGATTTTACCGAAGAGACACAGGACAAGCGAAAGTCGCAGCATGGAAGGTGAGCGCTCAGGAGACAAATGGCGAGTGAGAGCGGAAGCCGAAGAAAGCGGTGGATCCTGTTAGACGGGATCGAGAATAGCCGACCGACGGGTCATGCCCTTCCCGTTGAAAACCCAGTTTATGTTCGAAATAAAAGATGATAGCAACAAAGCAGTTGCGAAAAAGACATATAACAGGGCATTTAAAAGGTTTCGTTAAAAGAGACAGAGACTGAAGACGAATACTCTCTCTCTCTCTCTCTCTCTCTCTCTCTCTCTCTCTCTCTCTCGCTCTCGCTCTCGCTCTCTGTTTCTGCATACATCACGTGCGCACACGTTCACGCGTTTTCAACGCATCCACACATATCCTATCCGTGTTATCTGTGCATCCTTATATGTTTTGTGGCATTTCTGCTTTCAAGATGTAAAGATTCAAAAGCTTACCTGCTTCATGTTGAATGAAGCTCTTGAAAATCAAGTTCCCAGCTCGAATCAACTTTTTCCTCGCCTTAGCCTCTTAGGGAGATCAGTGTACCGGTTCCCTTCCTAGTACATCCCCTCGCGCGTCGGCCGGTATCATCCGGATCGAGGACGACTTTCCATTTGGCGCCAGTCTGCCACCATGATTCGTACCGTCTTCCTCCTAACACTCTCAACCTTTGCCATAGGTTTTGTAGTCTGTTGAAAAGTTAGGTGTTTTATAGCTCAGTTCAACATTCCTCTTCCTTTCGGTGGATTTGGATTTAAGAAGACTGACGATGGAAAGGTGTCATATCTTCATTGCAACTTTTATGGTGTTTGAGGTTGAAATCACTGGAGGTCAGGACGTGAACTTCTTCGGTTGGGGCGGCCGTCGTAACGTGAAGGTCATAGCCGGAAATGGCACATTCAACATTGAGAGTAAGTGCACTTTGAAAAGTTACAATAGGAAAAGGTCAACTGGGGCTGTAAGCCATCGAGAGAGAACTTTTCAAAAAAGGAAAATGACTCACCCTTCACTGACTGACCGAATGACTCACTCGCTCACTCACACACACACACTCACTCACTCTCTCTCTCTCCCTCTGTCTCTCTGTCTCTCTTTCTCTTTCTGTTATATTTCGTTGCTGTTTATATCTACTGCACGAGCAATCTCAGCAGCAATTATAGTATTGAAACGGACTCACGTGGTTCCCACGGCGACCTTCTAAAAACCGAAATTTGTAATTTATCTCAACTTGTAGTATTTCAGAAGAAGATGCGGCCTACGTGAATGGTTCCGAGTACGGCGGTGCGAACGCCTTCGGCTTTGATAAGCAAAAGGGAATCGACGTGGGGGCTAACCTAACATTGGCTGACAAGAAAGCTGTGGTAGAGGGCTATTTATATGAAAAATACTCAATATTCAGGGTGGAATCGGAAAGGAACACAACTTTTTGGAAGGACTCTTCAGCGCCATTCAGAACCTCGCAAAACCACATTACTGAATAAGTTATTTATGATGTAATGTGTAAAATGTTTGTACGTAGTTATATCGCTATAAATGTTTATAGTCCCATTGTTTGTGTCATTTTCTTCACCTAATTTTGGCCTTCTTGCGGTCAGTATCGGCTGCCGAGAATGGCAGAAGATAGATATGTTCGGCTAATTTGTCGGTCAGAGGTGAACCAGTTCGGCCTGCCAAGGTCTCTGCCGCGGCCACTCGACTGCCGTCATGCTCTCGCTCAAGCTGCTCCTACTCCTAAGCTCCGTTCTTCTATTTGTACAAGGACTAGGCAGGTTCTCCGAAGAAGAGGTGAGAAATGAGGTGGAGGATAGGAGTTCGCGCAGGAAAATAAACGTTTTCGTTTGAATGCTGCCAGTCATCATTCATTTTCACCGATCCCTTAGAAATTCAAGTTCTAGGCTTTCATCTGGCTCGTTCCGTTTGTTGGAATCCAATACTTTTTTCTGTCAAACCCATGTGTTTTTCTTTTTTTTCTTCTCATTTTGCCATTAGAGCTTGCAAAGCAGAAAACACATAAGAACCATTTTCAGTTTAACGGACGAATCTGAAGGGCTAGAAAACGGCAGATCTGTATATTATGGTTTAACTTCCACTAGATATTAAAACGATATAGGCTGTCTCCATCCGATAGTTTTCGTAACAACATCTAAACTTTGAAGACAGTGGGCGCCTAACGAAACGTATCCTGACACCCTTCCGACGCCAAGCGGCTGACAAGAATCACCAGGCTAACTGCCAGGTCCAGTATTTGCGATTTCCGGGGGACCTAATGTACCATTCTTTACGGTTTTGGCCTTAACCGGTGCCCGTTATGCGCAAAAACACTATAATCCTTTTTAGAATTGGTTTCCTCACCCGCAATCTACCCAGGTGCGTAAAGCTACAGAGAAAGAGATCTGAATGAATGCACAGAGAAAAAACGAAGAAGAAATCCGAAATTTCCGAAGTGTGCTATTAACTAAAAAAGAATTTCTTTTTAAATCTATTTAGAAAAATTAATTAGCGGGAGCCCAAATTGGCCTGTACATCTAGGCTTTCACAAATCACAAAGAGTTTCACAAATCCAGGGACATTGTGCTTACAGAGTTTCGAATGCAACGCTTATTTCTAAACAAACCCCTTTATAGTGTTTCTAGCAGAAGAATAGTGTCGCTCTCTGCACTTCTTCTCCGCGCATTCCGTGGTTGTTGATCGTGGGAAAATTGCTGTGTTTACACTGCGACAAAGGGCAAACCGCGCGGAGTGAAAGGAAAACGAGACATTGCAGAAAACGAATGTTCGCCTGCAAAAGATAGGAGAAGGTTTCACTGACTATGTTCATTATTTGCATCTGGAAAAGTATATTAAACACTTAAATCCGTTTGGCCACCGTTATTTTCAAATTGAATTTGAAAAGTCATTGCCCGCCTAGGTTTACTCAGGTAGGTATGTATGACATAAACATGCTGGAACAAACATAACTCAATGAGATTCACACGAGGAAATCCAAAATGAAGCCTCATTTGAGACTAAAAATATGTTTAACTGCCACATTAAATAAGTAATTTTCGCATATGGTTATCGTTGATATAGCCGAATTCCAGTTTAATATGACGTCACACTCACATGTTAGCGTAATTGTAATACAAGTGTCACGCCAAAACGCCCTTGAACACTGCGTGTGAATCAAAGAACAATGTGACTTATGCGCCAACAACCGAATTTAGCCAACAGAAGTTCAAATACATTTTCCTTTGAGGAGTCTGCTCCCTTCTTCCGCCCGGAGCCCCTTGCGCGCCTTCTCGGAATGGTGGAGGTTCATAACGCACACCCTCCAGGTACACATATAACAGGCCCTTCTTATACCTCTTTTTAGGATTCGCCCCTCCGCCTGATATGATCAAAACTCTGAGGATAGAGCACAACAGCGATGTGGCAGTCGGTTTTGAAACTTTTTTCTATTAAACTGCTAAACCCGTGCAGCTTCAGTCGACTTTGTTGACTCTTTTACCTGAGCGAAAATGAAAACTGGTTTCGTGAGGGGAATTCAATTGGTGATGACGCAAACGGCGCTTCACCAAGGTCAGATGATTGGTGGAAAAATCAAAATGTTGCGATGATTATCTCAGCCCTTGAAAACAGCAATTAATTTGTTTTTTTTCCAACTTGGACTCATATGAACGAGAAAAATTAGCTCAAGTGAGCAAAATACCGAAAATCCGTATGTATTTTGCATAATTTGCCACCCAAGGACAACGAAATGAAAACCCTTTTTTGTAACTCGCTTTGCCAAAGAAAGTGAATTCACGATGCTTTTCATAAATGTCGAAGCAAAAAAGTAACGATTCATACGAACACAAAATGTCGAGTTAGAATAAGTTCTTTTGAGTTATACCAAAAGTTGTCATATACAAACAGATAAACTTAGTAAAAAAGGAGCGAATAATCTCTTTCAATAAGAATTGTTTCAACCTTTAGAAATGTGAAATCTCTGATAAAAACTGGTCACGGTTCAAGATATCAAGAAAATTTTTCATGCTTTTGCGAAAATTCACGTACTTTTGCGAAAAGGCGCTTTTCAACGCTGAAAATGAGCTTTCCACAAATGAAATGATTTTCGATCGAGATCCTGCGTTCTCCCACAGAGTATAAAAATGGATTCAGAATTACACAAAATGGTCTTTCAGATGTCTGTTCATCGAGGCCGAGCTCGTCTGATGGGTTTCTCTCGGAGGAGACGTCCGTCCGATGATAGACAATAAATAATTATTGAGTGATCTTCATTAAAGCAATGTACAACCATCAGTACTCGTCTCAATCCTGCCATTCCAGATCCACCACGTTTTCTTTTAATTTTGTCATTGCTTTGATTCCGGCGTCGCGCGGACACGCGATCTCAGCCACGTGTTGTCTGCAGTACGTCTGAAAAAAGGTTTTTTAAGCATTTAGTTTGCTTTGTTATTAAACCACGTTACAAAAACAAAAGTTACAAGTTGCCCTTGTGCTACGGTTAAAGAAAGATTAAAAGTAGAGAGGGTGTTTCTGATTCCTCTTCTCACCTTTCGACAGTCATCACACGAGGCGCAATGTGTGTCAATGGCTGAGCATTGCTCACAAATCGAAGTCTTCCATCTGATCTTAGACCTGAAGCACTATAATTAATAATTAACTAAACTTTCCCACCTCTCCATTCTAAGAGAATGTCCATTCATCGCCTCATATTCCTTCAGATGACACAGATTCATCGAAGTGGAAATGACTGCTCCGTATATGACGGCTGGCAGGAAGCGGCTGATCTTCAGCCGGGTGAACACTGAGTTCGTCTCTCCTGCCAGCCGACGGATCAACTTCACCATGACGTCACGGGAGCAGTGGAATTCATACGCCGAAATCAAAAGAGTGAGCACCTCGTCTGGCTTCAACACACTGAAAATTACGGTTTCAGTAAATATTCTATAAAAAATTTTTTTCGGTTTTTTTTTTTGGATTTGGGTACCTCAACGATGACCCCTGCTTTTCTGATTATGTACTACCAAAAGGCTTACTTGTCCTTTGGAAACCATAGATTTGTTAGATATTTGCTCCCCTAAAATAGAAACTCGCGTCATGTTTTTCTCGATTTGGAAGTAAGATAACAATGCATTTGTGATGTGATGTCTAATGCATTGATTGTATCTTAGCAAAGGTCAGAGAAAGATCTTATTCAGATGATTTGTGTGTGTGTGTGTGTGTGTGTGTGTGTGTGTGTGAGTGTGTGTGTATGTGTGTATGTGTGTCAGCCCCTGCTGTTGTTCTAAACGTTTACTTACTCTAGGTCCTGGCGTCGGATGTAATTCTCGCAAGCGTCAGACACGGCGGACACCTGATATTTGTTGGCGAGACGGAGGACAACGGCAAAATTTGAAGCTGAAAATACATCCATCTCAATGTTATTTTTGCGTCTGGAAAAGCGGGAGTGCAACTTGAGTACTTGAACATTCGGCCGCCTTTGAGTGGGTGATCACAAAGCGGCCGCTCCATCAGAGACTACCTGTTTATTCTAGCACTCGAAGAAGCTCGAAATACATACTACTCTTTCCACCGGGTGCGCGCACTCAGAGATCTGCGAAGAGTGGGGATAAGGCTCACAAAAATTGTACTAACATTTTGCGAAACTCACAACTCATTGAATGAGTGCTTGTGTGAGTGATGTGTTGAAATTTGAATTTCTCTCATGCCCTTGTGTTTTCCCAGCCAATAACGCAGACAGGCGCCACATTCACCCCATATTTAGCTGAAATTCCCACCATTTATGATGCTGCTGTCGTGGATCGAACGAAGGAAAACATCCACATCAGAGCCCTTTTCGTCTACGATCTCTCGCGACAATTCACGGCCTTTCTCGAAATCTTTTCCATAGCACATTGCAGAGAATACCTGAAAATGGAGAGATTACATAATGAATTTAAAACAACACACGTACAAACACACACACACATATACACAAACACACAAACATACATACATACATACACACACACACACACACACACACACACACACACACACACACACACACACACACACACACACACACACACTTTCTAATGAAAATTATTCCCACCGGTGATAGTTTTCTAAAGTTCTCGGAGTCAATGGTGAATACTCTGTCCTGAACGAGTATTTTGAAGGGTCGATCGAAAGTCGAAGAAGAAGGTGCGAAACAGACCTCTCGAAGAGCTACTTCAGTCCCCATCTGCAAATATCTCTTTTAACGGAAAGGCTTTGCTCCAAAAGAGATCCAATCGGCCGAGGTGTCGGCTTTAGAGGAAAACGCTGTGACGTCAGCATTTGTACTCGAGGAAGCGAGGATTAGGTCAAAGGGACAGGGATTGCCGGAGAGTGACAGGGAAAATGCGAGTTGAGTTGGAAGGACAGATAAACAAGAAAGGGGAGGGTCCTTAAGAAGACACGAAAAAACCACCAAAAGAGTGATTTGTCAGCAAAACAAGTTGTGAGGTGGTGTGCTCTGTGTGCCCCAGGAACTGTATTGACACCCGGAACTGCCGTCCAAAGAGGCCACGCCCATTCGTTCCAGGAAGAAAAGGAGACAAACATTGAAGATCGCGAAAAAGGCAAAGGATTTCGATAACATAAATAGATTTTAACGATACTTTCTTTACATAAGCAAAAATCTGGAAGAATTTCATATTCAATTTGGCTGGGAATGATAAGAATGTAATTACTGAACGCAAATAACAGGCTATCAGGCCAATTCCGGGTTACTGTAACCAGGGGTGGCTTATCAGCGGGCCGGGCCGGGCCGGGCCGAGAAAATCTGAGGAACGGGCCGGCCCCACTTTTTTTGAAAATCTATTTTTAAATGTAACTCTTTTCAAATTTTCTTTTTTTAAAAGTTCTGTTTGTTGCAAAACATAGTTCTTATTGTGCAAAACATACTGTGTGAAGAAGTATTCGAACTACCCTATAAAAATTTTGTATGTTTTTCATGGCCGAGTGGCTAAGAGGTCGGACTGGTAATCTGAAGTTGCCCCAGTTCGATCCCCCGCCGGCGAAACTTTTTTACCATAGTTGTTTTATACATTAGGTACAATAGAAACGTAATTCCTGCACATAAATCGTGAAAAAACTTTTTTTTCAGTTTTTGGAATTTTTAACCTCGGGCCGCGGGCCGGGCCGGGCCGTGAATTTTTTGAGAGCGGGCCGGCCCGTAGCCACCCTTGACTGTAACCAGTACCTTGAATACTAGGGCCATAACCACAAATTCATATTTTCGTCTTAAGTCGTGTAAACACGTTATTCATAAGTTTTTTTCCGAGTTAATTTGGCTTTTATTTATGTTAGAGGTTGGGGAGGCTTACAATCGAGATGCCAGTTTAGGGTTAGGATTTATCTGAGTACCGTAACCCATATAACTGAAAAAAGGAAGGTATTTCAGAAACACTTGATTTGGATACCCATCATTGTATCCACAAGTGCGGCCGGGAACCGCTCTGCCGCAAAGCGCTTGAGGGCCAGCCGCCGGTTTCTTCCCCAGTCAAAAAGAAAGACAGTGTTCTTACATTCAGATGACTTGATATATCTCCAAGTGTACGAATCTTAAAAATAAAGCAAGAAACTAACAAATTTTGCAACTACCCGTGCAAAAAGAAAAATAGTGTTTACGAAAAACTCTGTTCCGTATTGATAACAAATGTCAAGCGTGTTTACCCTGGAGTATAAACTGATAAAAAAGGATTTGAAGTGGTTTGGAAGGGCTGTTTACAGCTACAATGGTTGTAGAAATGACACGTTTGTGGATTACTGGAGGAAAGGGAGACAAAGAAAAACAAATAGCAGATTTTTCTTTGTTTTTATTTGTGGAGCAGGAATTTGATAAAATGTGTCACACACATTATGTGAGTTTGTGCGTGTGTATATAATTTTGTTAGTTTGTTTGCAAGAGAGTAGTGATTACCTGAATTAATCGTGACAATTAGCGCATAAAATGGCAAATTTCCAAACAAACTTGAGCTTTTCAAAGGTTATAAATTGGGAGGCTAGGCATTATGCTTTAAATATAAAGATAAGAACTCTTTGTAACTGTTTTGAAGGGCCTGTGAAACTGGGGACTGCGGAGGGCCAACAGCTGGCAGCAAGCGCCCGCGGGCGGCTGTCGCCAGAAAACAGTCGGAAGTCACCGATTACGTGAATCGAAACAAACAGAAAACACACAAGAAATTATTCAAGTGTGAAGGAAGGGCTTCAAAATTACTTCGCATATTTTATTGAAAGTAATGGAACACATCATTTCATTCTTTCAGCACAGACGCAGACACACACACACACACACACACACACACACACACACACACACACACACACACACACACACACACACACACATGGATACTCAGATATGCTTCGGAAACGATGACTAAAATGTATCATAAGAAATGCCCAAAACGATTTCCGCCAAATACTCTCTTATTCCAATTCGTGAGCATATTTTATGGCCTCCGTCAGCTTGTTTTTCTCTCATTTTTCAAAAGGGAAAATCTATTTGTCATGGATAAGTGCGCTAAATTTCAAGTGTTTTCGACACTTATCCTAGGTCAACGGCCTCTGATGCCGATCAAAGCGCACAAGTATAAAAAGTGATCTTTGGAATCTGTGTTTGAAAATTTATATGAAACATGCCATTTCAGAATAAAAAAAAAACAAAAAACAAAATTGCTATAGAAACCCAAAACTCACTTAGAATTACAAAAAACAAATATATGAATCAGATAACGAAGGTTAGAATAATAATAATAATAATAAGTAGTCTGGATGTAAATTGCAAAACATCTTATCACACAGCGACATTTTTCTGTAAGCACTAAACAACTGGTAGCTAAGAAACCAGAAAACAGCTGTATCACGCACAAAAACTTCTCAGTTGGCCGTTTTCAAGGGCTTTCCAGCATCAGAAGATTTTAGTTTTATACGATCTGCTGAAATGGAAACAAAGGACAGATAACACGGGGTGGATCGGTCTGAATCAAGAATTTGGCCAATTGAAAAAGTACAAAAAAGGATTTGATTTCATTTTTTACTTTGGCTAGGTATGTTATTTAGAGTTTGCTCTGAATAATTCCGTTTTTCTTGTGAAAACTTCGCGTGTTTAACTTCGAAACCCCCCGATTCGTAGTAATTAGCATATTTTGTTTGCGTATGCCAATTGCTGACGTCACTCGAGGCAGCCGGCTGGATGATAAAGCGAAGCACTCTTTGCTCCGTGGCCAAGCGTTCCGCATTCTAAGTGTAACATGCTGGGAAAGAGGAATACGGAGGGAGTTTTACAAAACACGGCGACTGGCAGCAAGGCTGGCAGCAAGAGATCGAGAACCAGCCGGCTGGCAGCATGCAAAGGAATCGGTTGATGGGTGTAGTTTGAACTTGGTTTATTCATAAATAATCCCTGGGGGAAAACGTTTTGAATAGCGGGGTCACACTGTATTCACACTTTCTTATAGTCCGTATAGAGAGAGAACAGAATTCAACGAAAATGCGATGATTTGATTGTCACTACAAAAGTACATCGGATAGTTTTTCAAAAGTCAGCTGTGTGTAGGGTCCTCATGCAATGTTAGAAGCAAAATCAGACGCAGGATCTTTTGTGAAGAGCCTAACAATTCATGAACTCGAAGAATCCCTCAATCTAAAAAAAACTCGGAAAGGAGTGCGTGGGGGGGGGGTCGGGTGGCAAGAAGGAAGAGCAGGCGGGACAGGCGCAGGACAAACAGACACACTTTCCGCGAAAGCGGCCGAGAGTTCGAGAGAGGCGGAACCCGTTCAGCCGGGGTTTACTGGCGAAGACAAAGTTCGACTAAGGTCGATCACGGCTTTTTACGGCTTCTGTGCAAGACTTTTCGGCGACACGGAGGCCGAGATTGGCTGGAGGCTTTTGGTAGCAAATGGCATGGAAGGGACAACGGGTTGGACAAAAGTCTGGCTACTGGGTGGAGCGAAAACAGAAAAAAACAGTCTTATCAGTCGCAACGAAGACTTGGCGACTTTCAAGGAACATCTAGGGCTCTGCAGATTATACATTGAGAATTGAGATATTGCTTGAAATTGAATACTAGGTATAAAAATCGCAATTGGTATTTTTCTTCTCTTCTTAAGGCATTCACTGAAAGTAAGTAAATCAGCAGTTAACACCCGATGGGTGGTTTTTGCAGAAGGAATGGCCTTCATCGCAACATGCGTGTTGCCACATTGAACTGCTACAAAACGTCAGCTGGGCACAATCTGATACAAAAATAGAGATTATTGATCACAAAGAGAGAAAGGGAGAAAGGGAGAAAGAGAGAAAGAGAGAAAGAGAGGAAAAGAGAAACCGAAAAACAGAGAAACAGAGAAAAAGAGAGAAAGAGAAAAAGAGAGAAAAAGAGAAAGAGACGAAGAGAGGAGGAGAAAAAGAGAGAAACAGAGAAACAGATAAAAAGAGAGAAAGAAAAAAGGGAGAAAGAGAGAGACAGAAAAACAGAGAGACGGAGAGAAAGAGAGACATAGAGAAACAGAGAAACAGAGAAAAAAGAGAGACACAGAGAAACAGAGAAACAGTGAAAAAGAGAGAAACAGAGAAACAGAGAAAAAGAGAGACACAGAAAAACAGAAGCCGAGCGTGAGAGCTTCAAACTAAAGACAAATGTTGCATAGGCTGCAAGACTTCTCAGAAATGCAAAAGGAACGAAGACCCGTGGAATAAAACATGTTGACATAAACACAATCACGTCCGGCGCAGGAATAACATTATTTAATATCCACAAAATGTAATATTCAAACTTTTATTTAGCTGGCTAGCGATTTCCACAAAATCTATACGTGCCAAAGTAGAAATGAGAGTACGATCGTCATTGTTTTATAAGACAGAAATAGCAAACACAAAAGTGATGCTATCAAAACACTAAAATAGCAGGTATTTTGATCTTAGGAGTCTGAGTGGTCTATTATTGCAAAAATTAAACAAGAGTATTCAGGATGGTCAATTACGAGAACCGCTCTTTGAAGCTTTTTCACAACATTCATTAGCCAGAGAAACGCAGCTGGAATTGTTTCCTGGTGTTTTTCAGTTTTCAAATTGGTCGTCTTTGAAGGTTGCAGGTGACCATAGAACGAAACAACGGATTACCGGAAAATAGGGAGGAATAAGGTAAAGCAGGATAAGCTAGGGTAAGGTAACGTATACTCCTCGCCCACGGACCTTTCCTAAAGTTTCGATGGCCTGCACATCTAACGCGCGAAATAGTGTGCAAGTCGCAGACAAAAAGCCGCTTGTTTCCCGCTGCCGGCTAGGAAAGCTCGCTGGGCGACGAGTATAATAAAGCAGAAAGATAGGGTTTTGTGAGACAGACAAGGTGATCTAAAACAGGGTAAGGAGGAATGTACAAGCAAAAAACAACGGATGGTTCTCGTAGCAACAGGAATACAGTAAGATCATGACAGAAGGTAGACGACGAAAACCAATTCCGCCACCCTGCCAAGCGGCTGTTAAAAAGCCAGAAAATATAGAAAACCCCAGGCGGAAATTGGGGCGGCCCAGAACGACCCGTTGCCGTATCGAAAAACGGACAAGAATCAGCAACAATAGACCTTTAACATTTTAAAAGTGGAGGCATTGAAAATCTACTATGGTAAAATATCATTCGCGCTATACAATCGAAGTGAAAGAAAATGGCGTGATAAGAAGGGATTCGCAGTATTTATGGCTGCTTCTGTTCCCCAGGGAGACAAAAAAGTCAGATAAAGAGAGGAGGAACAAACGAACAAAACATTCATAGGAATCGGCTGAAAATACAGATTAGTCACCAATCTATATATCACATCATTGTGTTTTTTGGTCGATATCCGATCTAACATTCAGCTGGGCTTCTGTCAAAGGCGCGCTTTGGCTGTTTACATTGGCTGAGTAACTAATGTTCAAGGCAAGAATGTAAATTCAACACGTATTTTAAGCCCGTTATTAAATCTCGTATTTTTAAGACGATAAAGGATCTGAAGAAGACAGGGTGGTTTCTTCGCTTTGGCCAGAGATAACCCTAAAGTGACCCAAAGGACTTGCAAACAAAGCATCAGATAGAGAGTCCAATCGAGTGCAGTCCCGCTTCGGTCGTCAAAGGGCGCTTCGGCGAAAAAAGAATGTTGCAGCAACGGCTGTCACGTGGACCTGGCTTATTGCCAGTCGGCTGCCTGTTTCGGCAGACAGACGGCCGTCTCTGCTTGCTTCCTGTCGGCCGTGGGAACCGCAGCCCAGAGATCCGGATCTGGATTAAATTCCAGCCAAAGGCTGGGAAATTCCGAAAGGATCGGGTTCACTTCAGTTCAGTCGGGGATTCGTCAGTTCCGAACCACCAGTGAATTTAGATGAACATATTTTAGTCAGAAACTGTTAGGACAATGTCTTCTAAAACGAAATGTGTTCCTTTCAAAACAACCAATTCAAGCAATGGGCTTCTTATAAGACGCTTGCATGCTTTATCAAATATAAAAAAAGAACGGGGTCGGGTCACTTTATTTGGGAATTTGTCAAAGCAACATCAACAGGCAGAAGGCATATCATATCATATCATATCAGAAAGCAGGATAGCACTATTCAGATGTGAGAAACTAACTCATGGCCTAACCATAAGAAAGCTGAGTTGTGTCATTGTAAACAGTGCTAACAAGAAAAGGCGTAGTATTTGCCGTTTGAATCTTTTGATTGCCGTTGGTTTGTGTTTACAACCGTCGTTCGGCTATCTGATAAAACTAACACGACAAGAACTCAAGTCAGCAAAAAAGCTTTATTTCGTCCTCGAGACATTCTGTCGCTGGGGAGATTATTCTTCGGAGAGCAGGGGGCAGACCTGTTCCCTGAAAAAAATTTTGCTTTTGAGTTCCATTTTCTGTTAAGTTTGGTTCAATGTGCTGGCTTAGGAGGAAAGTCTTTGAACATTCCCGCGGAATTTCGGATATACAATTAACAATATCCTATTCGAAAGTTCGTAAAAAGTTATTGTAAAACGTTTCAGTCCTCAACAACTGCATATTGCTCATTTCAAACTCTTTGACTAGGTATCCCTTTTTGCTAGTTTGAAAAGTTCGAAAAATTGAAAGATCTCTGTCTTATCAGAAAAAAAAGCTATTACTTTCACGAAAAAACAGTGATACTAATATTCGAGCGAAATTTCGCTGTTTCTGATTCGTGAAATGCAGTATTACCTGTTGAGAAGGGCGACAAAGTAGGCGATGGCGAGGATCCAGCTGATGACGTAGACGGTCCATCGCACCTTCACCCAGCAGCTGCGCTTCTTTGGCTTCAAGTTGCTGAGCTGCTCCAGAACCAGACTCTCGTTCCACGAACCAAGAGGGACCTAAGATTGAAGGATTGAAGGATTTCAGACTAAACTGACGTTGTTCTCCTTTGCCTTCTTCACCAGGCGCAGGGCCTTCATCAGATCGCTCATTGCGATGGAAGACGTCGAAGCAGCGACTTTCTGCTGAATTGAGTTCATTTGAAAGACGAAGAAAATGCACCAACCGCCATGACTGCAGGAATGGAAATGAAGACAAAGGGGGAAATGAAAGAACGTCAATCCAGGAAAGATTAGAATATTTGTAACGGTTGGTTTTGTTAAATCAAGATAAATACGCATTACCAGCCTCAACTTTGATTTTCGTCGTAGAAAGAGGACATAAATCTTCAAAATCAAGAAATGGGACAGTTTCAAGACATAGTGAACACACACACATACACGCACACATCATTCACTATTCTTGTGCACTGGCTGTAGTGCTCTCTCATGAGTCACATGCTAAGCCGGTCCTTGTCGAAACCATTCCACTTGTGCACATCACGCCTCCCGGAAGTCCTCAACCAGTTTACGCTGTAGCCAATAATAAGAGCAAAGTGGTTGATAATTCATATTTTTGTCGTTCTTTCTGTCTAGACCCTGCGGAATTTCGGGTCAGCGGATGTTTGACCATTGGCGCAAGTGCAATTTTGCAAGAAAGGGACAAACACGCATTCCCGCGACGGAAACATGAAAAAGAGTCGGAAGACATGCGGAAAGCGGTCGGTGATCAAAAGAACACATTTCTGGGCTGAAGATTTCAAAAGTGAAGTTTTCAAAAGTTAAAACGAATACGCTCGTGGTTTAGGTGGTGTTTCGGAACTGAAAACGGAATGTAATGGTATCCTTGTCGCTAAAGGTTTTATTTAGGGTTTGGCATCTAAAATTGCCTGCACGACATAGTAACATTGGCACATTGTTTAAATTTTTTCATGAAGTAAGTACTTTTGCCAAAGTTTTTAATATACAGATGCTTACACTAACTGATCGAGGTGTGTCCCTTCTCTAAGCTGGCGTCAACCGGGCCTTTTAACTCCAGCAGTGAACAGTGTTCGTTCCTAAACCGGATGTCCGGTTTCCGAAAACCTTTTGTGTTTGAGATAGACCTTTAACTGCACCATAGCCCTTTCCCCATCGCCTTCATTTCCCGTGCATCCACCCGGATTCCCTTCGCATGCGTCACCTGGTCGTTCGTTTTTACTCGTCCTCCTTCGTTTGCTCTGCTTGATTACTGACTTTTTCGAAGCGACGGTCAGCCGGCTGGCCGGTTCCGGTCTCCGAAAAACGCTTTGGTGCCTTTATAAAGAGGGGGCTCGAAACGGCGAGACACAGGTCGACGACATGCTCCGCCGCACAGCTATTTGCACACTGCTCCTGGTCACTTTAACCTTGGCCCAAAAACAGGTACTTCAAGAAGCGAAACGAATCGCATGGCTAAATATTATCATTGATCTGGCAAGTCTACTCTATATTCAAATTCCATCTCTCCACCATTTTATTAATTACATGCAACTTTTCTTCGAAAGAGACTTTCCTTTTACACTTGTTCTTTTGGCTGAGAATTAGAAGGAAAACAGAGAGATTCAGAGAAACTAGAGACGTTCGAGACAGGGGAAGAGACAGATAGAGAGGAGCAGAGACAGAGAGATAGAGACGGAGAGACTCAGACAGAAACAGAGGCATAAACTAAAAGAAACTAAAAGCTGTTTTTTCAGGAATTATTCCTCAGCCGGGCCAAACGCCAGTGTTGTTCCTCATCCTCAAACAGCTGTTGTGGTTCCTCTTCCTCATCTACCGTACTCTTTGCCATGTTTCCCTCTAATCTTCTCATTTCAGTGTGTCCCCATCTGCATTCAGCAGTGTCAGTCTTCCTGTCAAACCATGCAGTGCTCTAACAATTGCCAGTCCAATTGTCAACAGCAGTGTGGAGTAGTGGTCGCCTCTTGTTCGTCTTGTCAGCAGTCCTGTCAGCAGGCCTGCGTCACTCCAACCTGTGTTCAGACATGCACACAGAACAACTGTGGAAACTCTTGTGGAAACAACAACCAACAAGTGATTGTGGTTCCGACGAATGGATGTCAGAACCAGTGCCAGAATCAGTGTCAACAGACATGCACAACCCCCATTTGCATTCAGAGTGAGTTGCTGTAGAAGAGAGATTTGCATCAAAGTTTGAAAAAACTGCAAAAGTTGTTTCAGCTTGTGCCTCTAGTTGCAACAACGCGTGTGCTCCTACCACCACAGCCTCCCCTATTGTCATCGTCATCCCCCCTCAATCCTCTGGCAGTCAGTGTGCTCCTGCCTGCCAGCAGAGCTGTTCCAATGCATGTACCACAACGATTTGCCTCCAAAAATGCTCTTCTTCTTGTAACAATGCCTGTCAAAACAGTTGCAATAACAACGGATGCATCCAGACTACGCCTCCTCCGACCATCATGATTCAGGTCCTTTTGTCATTCCTTTAACCTAACCCTCTACTCCCTTCCAGACGCAATGCCAGCAGTCTTGTGTCAATTCCTGCCAATCCAGCTGTCAGCAGTCGCAGCCTCTCCAGCTGTGTCTCTCTCTGTGCCAGCAAACCTGCTCCAATACTTGTCAACAGGCCCAGAAGATCGTGGTAAGACCAGAATTCCGCGAAGAGACTTTTAATCAATGCCAGGTACCTTGCCAATCCGGTGGATCGAGCTGTTCCTGCAACTCAGGGTACAATGTCTGCGGAGGGCAGTGCTGTCGGGTGTGAGATACACAAAATATTGTTTGTACATTACTCGCGGTTAAGATATCAAATTCTAAATAAATTTTCTTTACACGCATCAGAAATATCTTTAAGTGTGTGTGTGTGTGTGTGTGCGTGTGTGTGTGTGTGTGTGTGTGTGTGTGTGTGTGTGTGTGTGTGTGTGTGTGTGTGTGTGTGTGTGTGTGTGTGTGTGTGTGTGTGTGTGTGTGTGTGTGTGTGTGTGTGTGTGTGTGTGTGTGTGTGTGTGTGTGTGTGTGTGTGTGGTGTGTGTGTGTGTGGTGTGTGTGTGTGTGTGTGTGGTGTGTGTGTGTGTGTGTGTGTGGTGTGTGTGTGTGTGTGTGTGTGTGTGGTGTGTGTGTGTGTGTGGTGTGTGTGTGTGTGGTGTGTGTGTGTGTGTGTGTGTGTGTGGTGTGTGTGTGTGTGGTGTGTGTGTGTGTGTGTGTGTGGTGTGTGTGTGTGTGGTGTGTGTGTGTGTGTGTGTGTGTGTGGTGTGTGTGTGGTGTGTGTGTGTGTGTGGTGTGTGTGTGTGTGTTTGGGTAAAACTACAATTCCACACTTGCCTGTATGGGTAACCTCAAACGCAAACGTAGTTCGGTAGTGTTCTCAAAAGAAGAAAGTTTCTGCACGTGATTTTGCACAACTTTTGCCGGGGTTGCAGTTTAGTAAAGGCAGAGGCCCACAAAAATGAAAATGGCCCTGTCCATAGCGTAACGTAGGCGAGAGAGTGTCATTTTCAACTGTGAAATGCAGAGAATTTTATGATTAGCATGGACAGGTCCTCCTCTTCATTTTACGTGGGCCTCTGCCTTTAAAGCTGTTTTTTTAAGATTCAGAGATCCAAAGTGTTGAACTCAGTTGACGCCGTTATCGTTTTTGAAGCCTTAAACGTGAAAATGGCGAAAAACTAACATAACCACGCGATTCTACGCTCTCGATTACCCCCGATTCCTTCCTTAGATGAACGATTTTGAAAAAAATTGATTTTAATCCTGTCAGCCTATTTCCTATTTCCCCTGACGATGAGAGCTGAGCGAGCAGGCCACAGTGGTTACCCGGAACCACACGAATTTTCTGGTGAGCCACACGGAACCACACTAATTTCTGGAGGGCCACGCGGAACCACACTAATTTTCTGCGGGGCCACGCGGAACCACACGAATTTTCTACAGGGCCACGCGGAACCACACGAATTTTCTGGTGAGCCACACGGAACCACATTAATTTTCTGGAGAGCCACGCGGAACCACACTAATTTTCTGCTGAGGCACGCGGAACCACACTAATTTTCTGCAGGGCCACGCGGAACACAGTCAGTTTAGTGCCTATGTACAACAGCTGTTCGGTTAACTTTATTTAATTTAATTTTATTGTTGATATCCCATTTTTATTTATTTTCGACCAGATTTAATATTCAATTAGTTTCAGCTTCGGCCATGTCCGTCGATATGTCCTTGTATGGATATATTAGCAACAAGAGAAGCGGAACTCGTGGAAGATATGTGAGTTTTATTGCTTTACTCATTTTTCTACTTGTGTTCATATTTGTAATTGTGCAATTTCAGAATAAAAAAACGCCGTCAGCGTCCCAGAGGCTCTGCTATGCGGAACAGGGCAAGATTCAAATGTTTTCTTTTCTATCTTCCTGTTCAGGAGGGAATTGACGGTCAGTGGAAGCACGATCTCTTCGAGGAGTCTCCCCGACCTGTGAAGGGTTTCAAAAGTTCTTCGCGTGCTGTGAGGAGCTTCACTACCGCGAATAAAGTAAGGGCCGCCGTGAATAAGGTTTGTCTTTGAGGAGAAAAAACAATATCTGTAGACGGTTCCTTTTGAAGGTGAGGTCCACCTGCACATCAAGAATCTGCCTGGAGATTTGATCGAACAAGACATTTTGGTAATTATTGTTTATCTTTGTTTTTATATACTCATTTTTCAGGACATGTTCAAGAACTTCCATAGTGTCGACAATGTGATGCACTTTGATCGCAAGGGAACATTCCTGGGTGAGGCGGATATCTACTTCAACAACAATAACAACGCCGTGACCGCCCTGAAGCACTACAACAAGTGCGAAATTGACGGTTAGTCAGGTTTACATTTGAACAAAATAGCGGTTGTTTAGGAGCTCGCCTAAATATGATGTTGGTCAATAATGCCGGCGAAGTTCGGCCCATCAAGGTCGTTCCCATTGCTGACCGGCCCAGCTTCGCTTCCAAGAAGCGCTTGCGTAAAGGACCGATAAAGACCATTTTTAAGAAGAACTACGGAGTGAGTTTTCCGTCATATTATTCAATTTGTTTTTTAAGGAGTTCTTCCATCGAAGGAATAGCGAGAAGACGCGTTCGAAATCCTACAACCATAGCACCTTCCTGGACCGACTGGCGGATGATGTGGAGTTCCAAAAGTAGGTCCAGCGATGCGCAGAAATAACTGACCTTCAGGGAACGGAAGATAAAGCGTAAGACGAAGGATCTGGACCGCCAGTTGGACGAGTACATGGGCAAGAAGACGAGGAAGGCGTTTGGTGCGATGAGGATGGATACCTATTGATTCGTCGACTACTTCACGGAGACTTTTGTATGTTACAGTCTTTGCCTGTTGTTATTTGTTGCTGATTTCATAAACGCCTGTTTAATCCTGGTCTATTAGCCACACGGACATTCCATTGCGTAATGGGCCAGTCTTTCTGAATTATGGTTCGGTTTCGAGAATAAGGTAATCAGCGGAGATCTATGTAAAATTCTGGCTATGTTCTGACTTCTTTTTATTTATATGCATCTGAAGTATATGCTTTCCATTGGGCGTCACTTCTAGGTTGCATCTAAGTTTGAAATTCACAAATCATTGGCGCTTGAGCCCTTAATTCTCGCACTCATGTGCCCAATTCCATCCCAACCCAAACAAAACACACACAGTCCAAAATTTATCGCAGAATCTGGGGTAAAACAAATAACTAAAACCAAACATGAACCCGTGTCTCCGATACTCGTAGTTCTTCAGTCGGTATCCTCGTTGTTCCACTTTTCGGAGATGTCATCGAGGATCTTGAGAGCCTTCTCCTGTTCGTCGTCCGGTAGGCATCCGAAACAGAATCCAGTATGGCCAGGGTGCGCCGTTTCTAAAACACTTCGTTTGAGCAGATTTATAACCATACATGAACAAGGACAGAACAAGCACCGTTCGGAAAGAGGGGTCCACTATCAGCTACTCTAACCATTACCCATGAAATTTGGTCATCTGAGATTCTCTGTCCAACCTCCCTCTCCGCACCACACCTATAGCCCAAAACCCAAGGTGTCGCAGGCAGCAGGTGTCCAGGAAATAAAGCGAAGGACCAACCGCCTTCGAAGATAACGTGGGCGTCGAACTTGTCGCGGAGGATCTGCCGAGGGTCTCCCAGCTGAGGCACGAGGCTCTTCGGCGCCGCCTTCTTCTGTTCCTTGAGTTGATCTTTCATCCTGAAGGAGAAACTAAGTTTTTAACGTAGGAAAACCCCACAATTTCAATTTATTCTCATAATCGGACTTCATTTCCTCCATCCGGCGCTCCATGTCCTGCAAGGCCTCCGCATTGGCCGCCGCAGCCGCGTAGTCGTGTTTCACCTTCTCCACCTGCTTCATCGCCACCTCCGTCTTCTCCATCTTGCGGCATATGATTTCCATTAAGAACGACTCCTCCTCTGAAATAAAAAGTGTTATACAATTCGTTCATGTAAACGTGGTGTCCACAAAAGACCCCAAAAACGTCTCTGCATCTCCAATTTTCGCATACTCGTTAGAAAGTTAGATGCGCAGGATATCTCAATCTTGTTCCAAGGTAGATGGCAATAAGCTCAAATCTTCCACTGTGCCGAAAGAGGTTATGAAAATCGGTTGTCGGCCGAGCCAGAAGCCAAAATTCACGTCGACGATGAATTATTCTCAGTTCCCAATGTTAAGACAATTCTGCCCTATTCAAGCCCCCATTAAGGCAGTTGCCGTAGTGCTAAACCAAAGGGAGTCCTGACCGATTTACAGGATCCGGTTTAGTAAGCCCCACAAATGGAAAAGAAAGAAAAAAATCGATGCAACCGTGTACTAATTCTTCCTTAACCAACAGTTGAATCAGGTTTTTCTATGGAGCCAGGAAAAATTACCTTCGAACTCCTGGAGAGCGAAGGTGTCGTTCGGCACGGCCGGAGAGTCGTTAGGCAGAACCCGGCGGTGCATGGGTTCCTCCGGAGGAGAGGCACTCTGAGGAGAGGGTCCGTCCGAGGGAGAGTGAATGGTCGTCGGAGTGAGGCTGCGGTCAGAGCGGAACGGGCTTTCCGAGGTACTGAAGTACATCGAGGTGCCACAATCGCGGGTAGAGACGGAGGCAAACGAGGAATTCCCAGATGGAGGAGAGCAGGCCTGAATACGGAGAGATTATACTCGCCTTTCTTTCTCACTAACCACTTCCTTGTCGATGACGATCTCTTCGTGGGCTCCATCGCTGCTCGGACTGGAGACGGTCGAGGGCCCTTTGGAGTGAGGCGGCCGGGTAATTTTCTGTTGCTGATGATCGTTTGGCCAGGGAGAATCTGGAAAAAATCGGTATATTTGGGGAAAAGGAATCCATGCTTGATTTCGCCTTTGTCTCAGTTAAATAACTTACCGGCAGATCCTTCAGGAGCCAAGGTCGGAGGAGGCGAGATAGCACGGAAGGCGGCCTCAGCCTTCGTCAGATTCTCCTGGACGTAGGCGGTTTCGGACCCAGTGGCCTTAGGCAGCCAATCCTTGTACAACTGAACATAAGGAATTACGAGAAAAGAGATCACAAGACACCTGGTAGCGGAGCTCGATGATCTCCTTTTTGTTAAAGTCTCCTATCTCAGTGATGTAGTTGTCGGCGTCCCTGTACAGTCCCTGATCCAAAGCCCTCTGGACGAGGTACCTAAAACATTATTTCCCCAAAAATCCTCGTTTCCTACATTTGGACAGCGTAGAGGATCTTCTGTTCCTCGTCGGTCGAGTAAACCTGCTCACCGTTGCTGGGGATGAGGCTGTTCCGAACGAGCATGGTCAGTCTAAAACAAAAATTTTCGGTACAAGGACTCGAAATATTGAATTTTTAAAATACGTTTATTACGAAAAGTATTCAAAGCAAGAGGCGCGCGGCCCCTCCCACACAAATCGAAAATAGGGGATCATGTTTTTATACGCAGGCGCAGTCTGTACGATCCTTTCCTGCAAAAGCTGCAGGTTTACACCGGGGTTCTCAAATTTTTTAAACTGTTTTAAATTACTTAATAATGTTTGTTACTAATATTTATGCCAATATTACTGGGTGGTCCAGGGTAAACGGACCGACCAGGGCCCGTGAGAACCCCGGTTTACACGGATAGAGAATGGGCTTTAAGAAAGAGATCTACACATCTGTCACAAATTCAGTAGAAAAATATGTTCACGCGGTCCTCTAACTGATTAAAACTCACCCCATGATGTTCTCTCTGATCTGCTGGGCGTAGATCTGAATCCAGTCATCTGTGAACGTGCGACGATGCATCCACTGAGAACCCAAAGTATCTTAAGGCAGAAACGGAAAACCCACGGTGTAGACCTCGTAGAGTACACGGATATTGTCGGTTGGCGTCTTCAGGCGCACGCTCTTGAGCAGTTTCCCAATGAGGAGGGCCAGAGCGCAGTCGTCCTTCTTACTGAAAAAAATAACAATTAAAAAGTGTTGGGAAACTAAGCTTACGTGGGGTCCTGGATGACGGAGCACACGGCTGACCACACGGAGCGTTGCTCCACGGTGAGGAGAACTTCAGGGACGACTGTGGTGGGGCGGAGATCGATGGATCTGGCCAGGCTGACGAGGAATACCTGGAATTAAATGATTTTAAGGATCAGTGGGATAGAAATAATAAATAAAGGCAAAGAAAATGCGCATGGATAAAACGTACGGCCAGGTCCTGTGCTCCGAGAGGAGAATTATTGCTCGGGTCCAGTGTGCGAGGGAGGCGGGCAAAGAGCCGGGAAAAGAAGGTGACTGAAACTAGTACTACAATCAAATAAAAATGTTTTCCCCACCCTGGCTGAACGTCGTCGTGCCCTCGTTCCGTCTGCTGACGACCAAGAGGAGCAGTTTGAGCACATCCGCCTCGCCCAAGATCGGTATAATTTCTGATAGATGAATTAAAGAGATGGAAAGAAGAGCGTACTTTCAGCCAGACGTGGCACTAGCTCCTCCATCTCAGGCACGAGCTGTTCAGCCTCATCCCTCGCTTGTTGGAACAGCCGGGAGTGCAGACGACTGATGCCCTTTTCGTTGGGCAGGAGAGCGGAGACCAGGCGCTCGCCGAGCTGAAACCACACATTAATTTACAGAATTATGAAACGTGATATTGACACGGCTCGTCGCCGAATAGAAACTGTGGGAATGACGCATGGATTTTAAATTATCCGGAACATCCGACCCTGTTCGCGGGTCTCGGAGCCGTTACGGTACAAAACTGTGGAATTTCAAATTACTAAATAATTTCTGCATGCCCGTTCAAAATTTCTGTGCGTATTTTGGCTGCAAGGGATCAGTTCAGCAAAATAAATAAAGAAAAACACACAGTGGGACTGTCCCAGGCTTCGATGTCGGCGGGGACGGCTTGCATCAGGGTGAGAGAGTCTAAAATGAGAATAAAATGAATCAGATGAAGAAATCCAACCGATGGCCAAATAGGCGGACCACGCAGAAATACACGGGTCGAGGATGGTGACGCAAGAGATGGCCTCGTAAGAGAGGGAGCAGAGCAGAGGGATCAGTGAGAGCTGAAACAAAAGCATAAAAAGGAACAAGAGGGAAAAGTACGTCTGCTTTCGAGCCCCTCACGGCGAGCAGTTCGGCTGCCGTTTTGAACAGAAGCTGTTTAGCCACACCGGCCAATTCTTCGGCTACCGAGCCCTCTTCTCCCTCTAATACGAGGCCTTGCAACCTAAAAACGAGTTGAAATGGTTACAGTTGCTAAAAGCTCACTCGGCTAGGGCGTCTTCAATCTGCTTCAGATTCAGGCTCTTGTGAGCCAACTGGGCCTTGATGTTGGCCTCAAGCGTGAGCAGGTGCATCTTGAAGGTTGACTCATCATGTCCCTGTAGATCCTGAAAAAAAGAAAAAGAATAAAACATCGAAACAGATAACAATAATGCATTTCTGCTACCTAATTGAAGAAAAGGAACTTACCTTCAGGGGTCGGGATAGCCTGCTGCGGTGGAGCGGGCTTGCAAGACTGGGACTGAACGGCCCTATCGACACGTTGGAGGATGACATCTGAAGGAAAGAAATAGATATATATTGGAGAGAGAGAGAGAGAGAGAGAGAGAGAGAGAGAGAGAGAGGGAGGGAGAGAGAGACAGGAGGAGGATCGCTAAAGCGCTGCTTTTGGCCAGATTTCGAGAAGGTGCCGATACGTAAACACAGTTACTCATGTGATTAGGAACAATAAGGCAAAATGAAAAAGGCATAATCGAGGCGAAAAGAAAAGAAAAACGACACTGACAGAAAGTCGAAATTTAAATCCAAGCAATTGCAGTGGTGGCGCAGTTGGCTGCAAGGCTTCGTTACGGGATTATGAGAGCGAAATACCCAAAAGCATACTTACGTAAATAGAAAGAATTAAAATTAGTAGTGTTGTAGCAGAAATTCAGAAAATAATACATGAAAAACGCCAAGAGTAGGAGAAATTGATGTTTTTCTTCATTTTGCAGTACCACGTAACGTGCTGTTGTCCATTTTTGGCGCCAAAGTAGATCGCATACTCATCGCGCCGGTTTTGTTTAAAAGTGGGCCACGCGGAACCACACAAAATTTCTGGTAGGCCACGCGGAACCACACTAATTTTCTGGTGAGCCACGCGGAACCACACTAAATTTCTGAAAGCCCACGCGGAACCACTAATTTTCTGGTGAGCCACGCGGAACCACACTAATTTTCTGGTGAGCCACGCGGAACCACACTGATTTTCTGGTGAGCCACGCGGAACCACACTGATTTTCTGGTGAGCCACGCGGAAAAACACTAATTTTCTGGTAGACCACGCGGAACCACACTAATTTTCTGGTAGGCCACGCGGAACCACACAAATTTTCTGGTGAGCCACGCGGAACCACACAAATTTTCTGGTGAGCCACGCGGAAAAACACTAATTTTCTGGTAGGCCACGCGGAACCACTAATTTTCTGGTGAGCCACGCGGGACCACACTAAATTTCTGGTGAGCCACGCGGAACCACACTAAATTTCTGAAAGCCCACGCGGAACCACTAATATTCTGGTGAGCCACGCGGAACCACACTAATTTTCTGGTGAGCCACGCGGAACCACACTGATTTTCTGGTGAGCCACGCGGAACCACACTGATTTTCTGGTGAGCCACGCGGAAAAACACTAATTTTCTGGTAGACCACGCAGAACCACACTAATTTTCTGGTAGGCCACGCGGAACCACACAAATTTTCTGGTGAGCCACGCGGGACCACACTAATTTTCTGGTGAGCCACGCGGAACCACACTAATTTTCTGGTGAGCCACGCGGAACCACACTAAATTTCTGGTGAGCCACGCGGAGCCACACTAAATTTCTGAAAGGCCACGCGGAACCACATTAATTTTCTGGTGAGCCACGCGGAACCACACTGATTTTCTGGTGAGCCACGCGGAAAAACACTAATTTTCTGGTAGGCCACGCGGAACCACTAATTTTCTGGTGAGCCACGCGGGACCACACTAAATTTCTGGTGAGCCACGCGGAACCACACTAAATTTCTGAAAGCCCACGCGGAACCACTAATATTCTGGTGAGCCACGCGGAACCACACTAATTTTCTGGTGAGCCACGCGGAACCACACTGATTTTCTGGTGAGCCACGCGGAACCACACTGATTTTCTGGTGAGCCACGCGGAACCACACTGATTTTCTGGTGAGCCACGCGGAAAAACACTAATTTTCTGGTAGACCACGCAGAACCACACTAATTTTCTGGTAGGCCACGCGGAACCACACAAATTTTCTGGTGAGCCACGCGGGACCACACTAATTTTCCGGTGAGCCACGCGGAACCACACTAATTTTCTGGTGAGCCACGCGGAACCACACTAAATTTCTGGTGAGCCACGCGGGACCACACTAATTTTCTGGTGAGCCACGCGGAGCCACACTAAATTTCTGAAAGGCCACGCGGAACCACATTAATTTTCTGGTGAGCCACGCGGAACCACACTGATTTTCTGGTGAGCCACGCGGAAAAACACTAATTTTCTGGTAGGCCACGCGGAACCACTAATTTTCTGGTGAGCCACGCGGGACCACACTAAATTTCTGAAAGGCCACGCGGAACCACACTAATTTTCTGGTGAGCCACGCGGAACCACACTGATTTTCTGGTGAGCCACGCGGAAAAACACTAATTTTCTGGTGAGCCACGCGGAACCACACTAATTTTCTGGTGAGCCACGCGGAACCACACTAATTTTCTAAACAGCCACCACCAAAATTATCTGCATATTTTGATAAAAGTTCAATGGATAGTTTATTTCTATAGAGAAGCTGTTTGGGTTTTCTTTTGTTGCGCTGCCTCCTTAGAAGGTATTTCTCACAACCACATTGTGAATGCAATGGCGAAGATGGCCACAACCGATGCACATGCAGACGATGAGTTGCGGAACTTCTTGGCGAGCGCAGGATCGACGATTTGGGCGTGTAGATTGGAGTCCATGGAAGGAATCACATCAAAGGAGACCTAAGAGATTGGTTCGTATTGCTTATATCATCACTCATTCTTTATCTTTAAACCTAACCTGTACAATTTCAGTTTCATTTCCTGACTTCATAGTTCCATTACATGTGTATAACCCTGTGTAAAGAGTAACATTGAAACTGGGAATGAGGATATCGGAGAACAATTCCGATGGGAAGGCGTTACTCTGAAATCCTCTACTTATTTGCCCTATTTCCCCTTGCCGTCTTAACAAGCGACGTTTCGTTTCCATCCTTTGAGCATTTGATTCCAGTTACGTTTGTGTCGAAAATCCTGACAAAGTAAGCATTGCCCTCCTGAGCATTCAGAGTGTCGCCATCGATCAGATCCACATTCCACGCAGGAAGGTCTTAACACGAAGTTTACTGTGCAGCTTTCAACGGAACCTGTGACTGTCTTTTCAGTTGAGGTAGAATTTGAGGATGTTGAGAGATTGGAGGAAACAGTGAGTTGAGTGAGGAAGCAGAGGAAGTCTTCGTAAGCGTAGGCATGGAGGCAGCACTCGTAGAAACCGGAATCAATGGCGTCCGGGGATTTTATTCTGAATTTTTCTGTGATTGAAGGATGTGATTTTTATTTAACTATCGTTGTTTACTTTTCTTCCTAGATTAGCTTTGAATAGTTAAGTGAATTAATGAAACATAGCTATGTTCCGATTTTTTCCTTGCCTTACCGAAGCGTCTGGTTGTCATTGATGAATGTCACACGGCTTACGTCGAAGGTCTCGCTCTGATTCAGACGCCATATCTTAACATTTTACATACAGGGGGATTTGCGCCTCTCTTTCTCCCGTTCTCTCGTTCTCTATTTCTCCCCTTCTCTCTTTCTCTCTAATTCTTCTTTCACTCAGTTTCTGTCTCAATCTATATTTCTGTCTTTACCTCTGTATATCTCTCCGTCTCTCACCCACTCTCTATTTCACTCTCTCTCTCTCCCTCGGCCTTGCCTTGATCCAGTTGGGAAAGGAAGAGTTGGTCATGACGGCAGGGGCTGCACAAGGAATGTCCAATTCATTGTCTGATTCTAAATCATACATTTTTATTTGTTTGTTTTCTCTAGAGCAATGGAGTCATTTGAATTCCCTAGGAATAACCCCCTCCTCCCAGAATGAAATACAACCAACCAGAATGCAGTGGGGCCATGGTGACCGTTCCTTTGATTTCTCCATTTAGGGCGAATAAGGGAACCGCTCCAAGGAGGACTAGGAGAAGGAAGGGCATGTCGATTGGCTCTCTTCTGGTACTCTCTCTTATATACGAGATGGATTGTAGCTGTGGATTCCGTGACACACGCGAAGATTTCGGATTGTAGCGAATGAAAACAGAAAAGTAATCCCGGGGGACGGCGGATATACAGCCATTTCAGAGGAAAGTTCCCGGATTACCGCCGCTTTCAAAGCTGGCCATCGATTTCTGCTTTAGGTATATCGGTGTTGTGAAACGGGGACAGACGCAAAGAATGCAAAGAAAAGGAGTTTATCAAACTTGGGCGGAAATTTAAGCACTGGGAGAAGTTTAGAACTTTCAAATTTTGTGGCGCGTGACGTGGTTCAAACTCGAACCCATTTCGCCCATTTGCCTGTTCATAAGAGGTCTCCTATGCTCCTTCTCCTCTATCTCTTACTATTTTCCGTGCCAATAAAGTCCTCCAATATCAATAGACTCGCAAATTGTTCCACGGGTATTGTGTTCAAAGAGAAATGTTTAATCCTTGAGAATAATACACAGGTACATTGTTTCCCCCTCGATATAACCCCCGTTTTCAGCCAATTGATCCAACAATCGATACCTGTCATTTTCTTATTCCGTTTCTTTTGGAAGACGTAGATTCTTGTCGTTTTTCGCAAATTTCGCTGGAGACAAAAGTGGATTCTGGGAGGCACTTGTCTAGTTTTGGATTTAGCAGTTTTTCCGGATGGAGAAATGTTTTTCAAAAAGTGGAGAACAGAGTTAGATAAGACTTTTTATCGTTTCTTATGCTTTAGTCTGCCCCGAAATGTCGTTTTTCTACGTCATTCTTCGGCATGAATCACTTGGATTGTAAATGTTATGAGGATGAATGCAACACACGAACAGAAAATCTAAGGGTTTGGGAGAAAATGAGAAAAACTACATTTTCTTTCAGCCAATGATCGACCAACTTTATAAAGAGTTAGCCAACCAAACGTGAGTTTGTGTGTGTGTGTGTGTGTGTGTGTGTGTGTGTGTGTTTGCTTGTTAGTTACTCTTTCAATGGCTTTTTCAGGATAGAGTATAAAACTTTGAAATGCATCGATAGTGTCTTAATTCAACACTCCTTGATTACAGGTAGGTCACAACACTAAAGAAATCATTTTTCTTCAGACCCAACTATAGAGTCATCGACAACAGAAGAACCCTTGATTCAGGAACCTTTCTCACTGAGCAGAATAAATGGGTACCTGTGTATCTGAATTTAGTTAAAGCGCCTTGTTCAGAATGTTACTTCTTCTGCTTTTTGCCTGTCTTCTCCTTTCACTTCTCATCCTCTCTTTAATCATCGGTGCTTTTTGTCATAAGTTCTGCACATCACCGGAACGCGGTAAAAATGAAATTTGCCCTCTTCGAATTTCAATTCAGAAGGGTGGCATGTTTTCGATCCGGAAGAAGAGTTTCCGGAAATGGATTCCTGAAGGCAAAAAGATGAAATTAACGTTCAATAAAATTATAAATTCCGATTTTGAATTAGAGTCTTTAATCACACACACACACACACACACACACACACACACACACACACACACACACACACACACACACACACACACACACACACACACACACACACACACACACACACACACACACACACACACACACATTCTCTGAGAGATTCCTTGATCGGTTGATCACCTCATTACCTTTCGTTCCCACAGGTTCACCCAACCGTATTCCGCCGCGCATTTCTCCCGATTCACTCATTTCATCCAAATGTCTCCCGTCGTGCTTCTTCTGACTGCGGTAGCCGCTGCCCTCGCATGTCTTCCTACTGTTCCTCTTGATGTAGGAAATTTTTGTTTTATTCTTAAAAATGGACGTTAGACTGTCTCTCTGCCCGCCGTCAAATATCCACAGTCGTCAGGAAGTGTTCGAGAGATTGACCAGTCATTCTCTCCCACTGCTTTCAAAACGGCACCTAAGCCCGAATCTTTCCCTAAATCGGCAGGGAAGGGATCTAAGACGTTAAAACCAAAAGGATCTGGAAAAGGAAGTAAGAAAGGTAAAAAACTACATGTTTCAGAAAATAAGTTTTCAGCTAAAAAATCATGTCCTCCTACTTGGAAAAAGCTCTCATCAAAGACTAATGACAAATGTTACAAGGTCCACAAATACTAATTTCGCAATTTTTCGATCTTTAGAAAGTTTTCGGTCGTTTTGATTTCACTGGAGCCAAGCGAATGTGTAAATCGGAAGGCGGAACTCTACCTATGATCATGAACCAAGAAGAACACGATTTTATCAAAAGTGAGCATGAGGAAAAGTCAAAACTGAATGTTTTTAAGGCATTGGAAGAACAGGAATGACGGGTTTTTTGGACGATCTGCCCTTCATTGGACTTGTTAGAGATGACGTCGTAGGAGGGTTGAAATGGCTGAATTTCGAGGGAGAAGGATTCTTGGAGTTCTTCGAAGACCAAGAACCAAGGGCTGAGGAAGGCAGTTGCTTCATGGTATGTTATCTTTCCAGAAATTTTTTCAATAGTTGAACTTGTGCCATTAGCGTGTGCCGAATAGACTTAAAACTCATGTAAAACACAGGGGAAAACAATAGAATGGGTTCCCAAGTTCGGCCCACACTCAGTCAAGGAAGCTTCCTAGAAAAGGTTTCCTAAATCGGTATAAACCACCCCATATATCTCAATGGGGGGATTCACTGGCTTACCCGGAACATCTTTGACAATGTTTAGTTATGCCCCCATACACTTACACTTACTCGTGTATTAACTCCCTCACCCCACTTCGATTATATTAAAAATTAGCAAATTGGCTTCTTATAATAAAGTGCGTAAGGTAGGATACTCAGCAATGACTTAAAGGCAGAGGCCCACGTAAAATGAAGAGGGGGACCTGTCCATGCTAATCATAAAACTCTCTGCATTTCACCATTGAAAATGACAATCTCTCCCTTACGCTACGCTATGGACAGGTCCATTTTCATTTTCGTGGGCCTCTGCCTTTAAACGAATTGAAATAGGGTCAATTGTCAAGTGGGGGACCAAACTTTTGGGGACGCAATTGATGTTACAAAACATGTTCTCAAAAAAGTCTGAATTTCAGATGGCCGTTGATCAAACCATTGGCCACGGAGACCTGCTGCACAAGGGACAAGTAGGACATTACGCAGCCGTCGACTGTTTTCAAGAAACCAAAACAGCCATTTGTGAAATAGATATTTAACATTGTATGCTCATAACTTTAATAAACTCAATTATCACTAGCTTGTTGATTCCTCAGTGCAGCTTCAAATTGTCAAATGCTTCTGAAGCCAGAATTCGTCAATCACGGGATCAGTCCCTGGCGGAGTGAGAGGGGGAGGACCACAAGGGGATTGGACTCCATCGGACGGCACAACTGGAAAGAGACTTTTGGTATTGGAGAGAGAGAGAGAGAGAGAGAGAGAGAGAGAGAGAGAGAGAGAGAGAAGAACTTACACATCATGCGAGATTCCTTGAATTCCTCATGAATCTTGTCGATTGCAACCTGAGTCTTTCTTCTGAAAGTGTACAGTTCCATAGTGAAGTGAATAACTTGCTTGTAGTGAAAGCGAAGGACTGCTAGAATGAAGCAGGAAAAGAACATGGTCATGACGAGGATGGCCAGCCAGACGGTGATCACGGCCTCCACGTCACGGTTCTCAAAATCTGAAGACTCAAAGTTGAAAGGAAAATTTGAGAAACGTAAAGAGACGGCTATTTTCAATTTCATGGTTGATGTGCGGAAGCAGAGGCACAGTCGTAGTAGGCAACTCCACCTGAAACACGACGCCAGCCGTCGTAGTGGCGGTTGGGTTTGAAGTTGCGACCGACGTCGGACTAAAACATCAGAGAGATTTGAAAGGAGACATACGTTGAAGCAGCCGTCGTACGTCGATTCATGGCTGGGAATGTCATGTTCTGGCAGTAATTTGAAAACTGAATGTATTCAAATATTGCTCAAGATTTCAAATGGTAAATTATGTTTCAATAGATTAGCCTAAAGACTCGCCTCTCATTCTCTGTGTATCTTTCAATCTCTTTGCCTACCTCTCTGTCTCTCCATCTCTCCCTCTTTCTCTCTCTCTCTCTCTCTGTCATTCTCGATTTATCAATTCAATTCAATTTCAATTATTTATTAATCAGCTTTACCCAAAATAACAATAAATTATTGGTCATGAATATAAAATAGCAACGATTTTCTTCTTCATTTCTCCCGTGTTTTGGCCGTTGGCAGCAGCTTCCCTTAGTGCAGAAGCAACGAAAATACCTAAAAACAAGATATATTTATAATCTACTTATTCAATGTATTACCAAAATTATCGTATACATCGTAATTTCTAGAGGTTCCTTGACAATCACCACAGTCCGTGGCCTTTCTTTTCCGGAACAGTCGCTTTTCATCTGAAATTCTGCCTTCGTTAATGAATACTTCGTTATGTACCGTTGCCTTCAATTATTTTTTCCTCATCGTAGGTTTCGTCCTCATCGGGGATTTCCTCTTTGACAACTGCATCTAACTCAGAATTGGCGAGAATTTTTAGGAGAGTCGAGTCATTGCCCTCAGGAGGCATTTCAGACGAGGAATGGGAGGCGAAGGAGTCTCTAAAATAGAATATGCCTTGCCTTTAAAAGGGCTTCAGAAAGAGAGAGAAAAAGAGATAGAGACATACACAGAGGACAAAGACAGTAAGAGAGAGAGAGAGAGTTAGAGATAGATGGAGAGAGAGAGAGAGAGAGAGAGAGAGAGAGAGACTAGAAAAGTGACAAAAACGTACGATGTTCCAGAAGAAACGGATAAGAACTGCATCTCCTCAAAGTGAGGCCATTTGGCGTTTGCCAGTCCATTAGGAATTCTGCATCTCTTTCGGAAGTAATCCTTCAGATTGCGCCATTTCTCCTTGACAACCGGAGCTGAAAAAAAATAATTAAAAAATATTTAAAATCATAGCTGAATTGGACTTTGTACCCACCAGTAGCTGGATATCCTTGGCTTTGCAGGTCCTTGGCTACAATTTCCCAGGCTTTATCCACTTCTTCTTTGTTTTTGTAATTAAAGTCATGGACATTCCAAATTACGGGATTATGCCGCACACTTAAAATTAGAGAAGAACTGTACACGGACATTTTATCTTCTAAATAAGCAAATTAATCAGGCAAAAGAGAAAATACGAGATTAAAATAAAAAGAAAGTTTTTGGAAAGTTTTCAGAACAATAGGAGCTGATTAATGGTCTGAATTCAAAAATTAGCAAGTAATTTGAAGTGTTGTCCCTTCAAAACGCCCCTTGTGGGTTTGTTTTGGGGGAGCAACAGTCGGCGGCGGCAGTGCGTCGATCGATTTGGCAGCGGACGGCCGACACGTGCGGCCGATGCAATTACCAATACACACAAGCCCGCCGGTTCCCGCCATATTGTAGCTTTGAAATCAACAATGCGCTTTTAAGGCTGGCTGTCGAAAAGCCATAAAAAGCATTTTACTGTTTACATGTGTTTCTTACGAGGTGAACATACAACAAAAAGTTATTTTATTAATCAGAAATTTCTTCTATTTTGAGGAATCTGGGAGGTGGTGGGTGGTCGTATCGAGGTGGTAGCCATCCGAATGACGGTCGCATCGGAGTGTTCAGACGATGGATCGGGATGAAGAATGGCTGTGACTGAAATACAAACATGAAGAATTGGAGAGAGAGAAAGAGAGAGATAGAGATAGAGATAGAGATAGAGAGAGAGAGGAGAGAGAGAGAGAGAGAGAGAGAGAGAGAGAGAGAGAGAGAGAGAGAGAGAGAGAGAGAGAGGACGTACGTGTGAAGAGTGAGTAGAGTACGGAGGAGGTCGATCGCTCGTCTTGGAGGATGAAGAGGAGGAGCTACGTTCTGTCGGCGGAATGCAATAGTACACGCTGTTCTTCTCGGTCGAAGACTCGGCGTACTGTAATATCGTTTGTGAATTTTACAAAGTTTATAAAATTAAGATTACGTGGACTAAATTTTCGATCAACTCACCTGAATGCTGTTTCTCGCAACCTGGTTTCCAATGAACACGGGCGCTTCGATTTCAAAGAGACCATGGCAGGTGGCAACCACTTCGTATCTAACCTGAAGCTTGAAGTTTTCTGAGACAATTTTGGTGGCAGAAAACCTGAATTGGATGGCCCTTTACGTTCAAAGAAGGATAGCAGTCGTTGGGAATCTGGAGTGAGTGGTGGATCGCAAAGGACTCGGTCGGTGCCACAGAGCCACAGATGAGACGGCAGATGAGACGCGTACTGAATGGAAACGATTGGAAACATTTGAGGAACCCACTCTACTCTTTTCGACTCTCCGCAAGAGTATAAAATTTTCTGGCGCAGCTCCAGACTAAAGTGCTTCATAGCCCTTGTTGCGTGTTGGTTGTCAACAGTTCCCGTCACAAGAATGGGCTCTCCTGCAAAGGATCTGTTCACTAAGCACATGCACACACACATATATATATGAAATCATATTGATGAAATCCCCTGGATACCCATAGAACCCGGATAGCATAGATATTTGTCACATACAAGTATCCATCCTCTTATGGAAACGGTATGATCTTATTTAAACTCTGAAACACGCTTTTGTGACATCCAGTCTAATGCTACCCCCTAGGAAGAAAAAGCCGCCTGGGGATATTTCACCTGTCTCGACCGGTTCGTTGTGTGATGATGGCACCTAGCGCCGACCCCTATTATCATCAGAACCCCGGTTATCACCCGAACCGGTTGCCACCCAATAACCCCCGAATTACCGCTGTTTCTGTGAGAAAACTGACCGACACTGAAGGATGACCTGTCCAATTCGAAGGCCACTTTGGCGTCAAGACGGTTGAAGCAGAATATCTTTAAAAGAAAATAGAGGAATTGGTTATGGGTACCTTCTTTTTCACATGTCTGTCGATTGCCAAAGGAACTGGAAGGTCGTGGAGTTCCCTTACGGAACCAAGAACGTCGACGATTTGCTCAGCCTCCAGATCAGCCTCATCCGTGTGAGGGAAACGGCGTAGGCGGAGCTGAAAACGAATGAATCTTAGACTTTTCCTTACTCGCTCCAGTCTTTCTTTTGAAAAATTTATCTTTTCTCGCTGTGGATTGTGGCAAACTCTAACTGTTAAATGACCCCGGCGCCCGCAATCTCACGGCCATCTGGGCGGCTTTCCGTGTGCAAAACGATGGCCTCGGCGGAACAGAAGAAAACAGGTCGATTTCCGATATCAATTCAAGTCAAAAACTCAATTCTAGCATGAAATTTTCAACTGAGTAAACTTATAAGTGTCTTCTACTCGTTCGATTTAACATATGTGCCAGGATGCCGAAGAGCATGGACATATTTTGATCTGTCAATTGATGTTGTTGATTGAGCTGCAAACGTTAAACAAAAGTCAACATGACATTCTTTAAGAAAGACTTTAGTTAATAGGAAGCTATCAGGTCAATTCTAAATATATAAGTCTGCGGGATCAGTGGATTTCGCCAAAAACGGTTCTGAAACAGCCCGCCAAACTTGCTAGAAATTGACCCTACGGTGTTTTTCAAATAAGCAAATTGTAGAGGAGAATGGCAGCAACGTTTCAATATAAATTTTATACTCAAACCTTTTTTTTTGAAAATGCACAAAAAGGGGCGTGGTCGTATTGTTGCTCATTATTTTGATCTCTTGTTTGTTATGCGGATGTTTCACCCTTTTCCAAAAAGAAATTCCATTCTTCCGAGTGACGTGCATGTTCGAGTGACAATGCGTATCAGGGCGTGTCTTCTCGCAGTGGCGGTCACTCCCAAGGCCGCTCTCACTAATCGCCTCTGCCCTTTTTGCAGCCATTTGTCTCTCTTTTCATCAAGGTTGCCTTTTTCTGCAAGGTGAAAGGACACTGCGGTTTCTAATTCGAACGCGGGCAAAAAAGGGCGTCAAACAAATGGAAGTTCTACTTCAATTTCGGAATGATTGATTCTAAGACACTATGGACTTTCAAGATAATATATCAATATGGCATATAAAGCCTAAAAAAGATACCAAACTTGAGAAATTAGTAAATCTGACCTTAACCATAGCTCTGTAGGCGATGGCTCCACTTCGGGCTGTGAATGTGCCGGGGAGGTCTGGAGGAACTTTGACGATGAGAGGCAGACGGAAGGAACCGGCGGGGAGGATAAGCACTCCCTGGGAAACATTTATGGAGATAAGTTATAGCAAAAACCTTTGTTGAAGGAATTAGCAGAGGCTGAATGGGTACATGGAGACGTTCAACACACAACATGTGGAGAGCATCTTGGCCTCCGAAGGCGGCACGACAACGGCCCTGGAAATTTGGGTTACAGGGAAATAAAACGTTTTGAACTGAACAAAGTTACTTTGGATTTAGATCTTTTAAAAGTTACCTCAAAAACAGCCGCACTACTGACAACCTCGACTGCATGGGGAACACGAAGATGGATTTCCAAGACTTCTGGCTGGAAATTTTCACATTCGTTGAATTCTGATTCTGTGTAAAACTTTTACACCTTTTGAGCCCAAGAAACACTTCCCACCTTGGAATATAACCAAAAACCAAGTTTTTCCTACGTTTGCCACTTTTTGCCGCCTCCCCTCAGAATGGGCCATTCAATTTGCTTTGCAGTGTTGTCCGTCTGATTCAACGGTCTTTTTCCATGTGCCATTCGTCAGAAAGTTTCTCGACGGAAACAGGAAACTGACTCAAAAAGATGTCGCCATCGATTCCGAAGGAAAGGTGTAAAAACGGGTTCAACACGAACGGCAGATGGCCGCTGGGAAAGGTCGCGGCGAGGAACGCACCGACGATGATGACAGAGGAATTGGAAGTCGCCAAACAGCCAGCAAAACAACAAAACAACTTTTCCTTGAATACTTTTTTCGAGTTTTCAAAAACTTTGTTTAAAAAATTGTTTTGTGTGGGGAAACTGACCCTTCCTGGGCGGAGAGGTCGGCCAGGCGCCACGATGCGAAGAGCTCTTTTCTTTGCCATCGCGACCTGACCGAATGGCTAAATGGATTTAAAATAGTAGAAAAATTAAGGAAAAAAAGAAAATACTTAGCAAAACATAAAGAAGTGAGTGAGAAGTTGAAAGGTGCAATGCAAATGTGAAAATGAAAGCTTGTGAGAGAATATACAAAACTGTGTAATAGCGGATGTGAGCTTAAAGGTAGGTTGTTGGTGTTTCGCAAGAATTTTCTGGAAGTGTTACTAGTCATTTTCAATGAAAAAGTTCTTTGGCGACCTTTTTAACGCAAAACATATTTGCAAAATATACCCAGATGTTACTGGAAATTCGATGCTGATGCTCCAAATTGGGAAAAAAATAAACAGCATTTTCAGAACTGGAAAATTTTGAAATTGTAGACTGAAACATCAATCTCCCATTTAAGTGACACTTATGGTAACTACGACCGTTAGAACCAAACGTTGAAGAAACAAAGCATTCAGAAACAAACGGTCTTCGGCGCGATTTTTATCGGAACAACGCTAAGAACGATAAACAACCGCTGACACTAAACGACATCGGATCTGTTTGTTTAAAGTGAATGAAAAAAGACAATTAGTGATTCTAAAGCGATGAATTAACCATCGAAGATGCTTCAGATCCCGAAGCAAATTTTGTGCCAGTTTTCGACCTGACCAAAATTACATATTTTCGCCCGTTTTGGCCGTTTTCTCCATGTATGCGGCTAAAAGTGTTCTAACTTAGGTAGAACTCAATATTAGGTGCTTCTTTTGCTGGCTCTGGTGCGAATTCGGGCTGGGCACATTTTGCCAAAATTAGTGAAAAATAGTGGCAATATAAAACAAAGCTAATGTTTCCAAATGTGGTCTCAGGTGGTTGTGTGTGGAAGCCGGGTGTCAGCTGTGATAGCCTTCGTGGTCATTTTTCGGCCCAGTTAGGAGGGGGCGTGGCTGGAACGGGATCGAAACGGCCACCCGCGAAACACTGGCATCACTTTATTCACATTCTCGGAAATTGCCTCTTTTTATAGTTCTTTCCGTTCATTGCTGGTTCTTCTTCACACTTTTCAGCATCTGAAACAGCGTTGGATTCGAAGCTTCGGTCACCTACACTTTGGTTCGACTTGCTGCCCAAGTCCAAGTCCCAGATGTTGTGCATGAGGTCGACGGATCGCTTCGAGCGGATGTTCGGTCCGATGGCCGTGTCGTCCGTGTTCTCCATCTTCACGTCGTTGTCTTCGCTCATACAAACCGAAGATCTGCTCGCTTGGGCTGACAACTGCGTCTTCGAAGGCCTCGGCTTCTTCAGAGTCTCACAGCTGCCAACAGCTTGAAGAGGGGGCTTTGCAGCAGCCAATTCCCGCTGACGACGGTCCGAATTGAATTTGACCACCGCCTGAAACTCGTGCTTCAGAAGCCAAATTGAGCTCTTACCTGCATCAGCGACCTCCTCCTCTCCTTGTCCGAATCAGGATCCCACTTTGGTTCATCTGGTTTCGGAGTCTCTTTCTTTTTTTTCTTCTCTTTCGACATCTGAACCTAGATTGTTTCTAAATCTCCAAAACAATCACCTCTTTGCTTTTACTATGCGTTGGAGGGGTTACTGTAGGGGTTCTGGTCCTTGAAACAGTGGGGGCTGATCTGTGAGAGTAAGTGACACTCTTCAGTTGGCTAGGGGCAGAATTCGTAGTGTCTTCTTTTTTCGATTTATCCGAGGAACACGAAAAAATGGCAGCGATGGAGACGAAAAGGACCAACAGATGGAGGAAGGGGAAGGTAAAATCACAGCTGGAAATAGTTTTTAAGAGAACGTTTGGGTAAATGAATTGGAAATGAGAGCCAAGTGAGGGGCCAGCTGGGGGCGGGGGTTGTTAAGGAGGGTGGGGTATAGAAAATACAGAGGGGGCCTAACCGCATAGAGGACCAAGTGACATTAAGTACTTACAGTAGAAATTCGACCATCGGGTGATAGCAAGAGTGGGGAAATGGAACGAAAAAGGGAAATGGAAAGAACGTTAGATCACGTATACGGTAATTTTGCCAAACAGCCCAGATGAGATACCACGCCAAAAACGGGCGATTCGGGACGTTATGGAAATGGAAAAAAAATCCGGGTCGGCCCAGGCCAAGACAACTTTGGTTTGCCAGTCCAGCCTCTCAGCCACTCGGCCATGGATTACACTAAAAAATTATATTGGGGATTTCGAATCCTTCTTTAATCTTTTGCACATTGAGAACGATGTTTTCTAACAAAAAGAATGAAAAAATATTAATCTTGAATAGAGTTACATAAAAATAACATCACTGGCCGGCCTGGGCCGGCTTTTGATTTTGCCATGGTTATACCCATCCCAAAATAATACACCATCTATTCGCTATTTTTTCTCTTCGTGCCATACCTGGACACGTGGTGCTTGCGGAACCTTGGTTTTGAGCGTTTTTTACTCTGGGGACCTTGTAGAAATGGGCGGGAGCTGCATTTTTGAGGCCCCCTCCCTTTGCGGGACCTTACTTTTTTACTCCGCCTCCGTACCGTGTCCAGGTATGCTTCGAGCATTTTTATGGGTTTTAGTGTTAATTTCGTCTCCACAGATGATCGACCATAAACACAGAATATCGAAAGTAGGGGGGCTGCTCAAACGGTCCCTTAAAAAAGAATCTCCGGTTTGGAAGGGTTTGGTAGACGGTTATCAGTCGAATTCCTTAAAGGGCACATCAGGAGCCTTTTCAGAATCGTATGCTAATGAAGACTTGGCAAGCATTTTGCGCACGGCCGTTGTCTGGAGCGGTGTTCGGAAAAATAATTTCAATTGAAATGGCTAGATTAGCATACATTCCATTTCCAATCAGAAAAGGTCCCTTACGGGTCCTTTAAAGGCAGAGGCCCACAAAAATGAAAATGGGCCTGTCCATAGCGTAACGTAGGCGAGAGAGTGTCATTGTCAATAATGAAATGCAGAGAGTTTTATGATTAGCATGGACAGGCCCCCCTCTTCATTTTACGTGGGCCTCTGCCTTTAATATGCCGCAGTGTAATTTGGATAAAAACTGCCAAATCTCCTCTGCCAGAGTACTATAATGCTGGAAATCTCGAATGCGTAATCGCTTTGAAATTTTGTGGTTTTTTATTTTTATTTTCGATTGTTTGTAACTACCAGAATATTCCGGCCCGCCTAACGGCGGTCCTGAACATTCTGGCTTCACATGGGGACAACAAACACACACACACACACACACACACACCCACACACACACACACCCACACACACACACACACACACACACACACACACACACACACACACACACAGAGAGAGAGAGAGAGAGAGAGAGAGAGAGAGAGAGAGAGACCATAAGAGAATTGTTTAAGAGAGGATGAATTTTCACATTGTGATTGTTCATTTGGTGAATTTAACATGTTACGTACTTCGATAATTGATTGTTTACATTACATACATAGGAATTAGAAACATAGAAAATAGGGGGGGGGGGGAATTGAAAGACAATATATCGTATAACTTACGATAGATTGAAAAAATAAATAAACAGGATTTCCGATAAATGCGATACGCAGGGGAAAATAGCGTGCAAAAAGCGAAAACGCAGAGAAAAGCCGGCTTTTTCTCTCCGATTTCCATTTGGCGACACCTATAGCATAAACACAGACGAAACACAAGCGCACTTAGAGGGCGGGTCACTAAAAGTGCTTCACTATCAGTTTCGGCATAAATTTGCATCACAACGTGTTCAGATACTTTGAAGTCTATCAGTTTTATTCAATGTCTATTTTTGAGTTCCCTCCGTCTAGAGGTATCATTCGTTTGAGGCATTGTTCGTCGGCCGAAGGCCGCACGAGGAGAACGCAGAAAGCGCGCATACTCGTATCGTTTTCTAATTTTGCGTGAAATTCATTAAATTTCCTTTTATGAACATTTTAAGTCTAGACTGAAGGTTCAACAATGTTTTCCACCGATTGTGTCGTTTCCGGCCCCTGTGTGCCCTAGCGTTGATCGTTAGCTGCCTTTGCTATCAATTTCCATGTTTTGGGGGATTCTTCCGTTGTTTTATTCTTCTTAAGCACTGTTTTATAATGATCTGACTGTAATCCAAAGTCAAATAAGACGTCGCAGTGTCCTCAAAAGGCCCCGTCACTCGCCGTCTGTTTTCCCAGATGCCCTTCTATCAGAGAGTGGCCGATAGTCATTCCATGTTTTCATTGCTGCTCCTGGTTTCTGTGTCATTTCAGACTGGTAATAAAAGAAAATCAATTTTTAAAATATCAATATTTAATTCTAGTTTTATGCACATATCATTTCGCAGTACGTGGCTATGCAACTCCTGGCCTTTATGAAGGGGCGAAGGAAGTTCCACTGAAAGAAATCGAAACCTTGCTCCATAATGAAGTACGTTGTACAAAATAACAAATAAGGAGAAATTTCAGATAGAAAGAGTGGCATCTGGAATACGCATAAATCTAGAATCAGTAGGGTGAGTTGAGTTGTTCATGTTACAAACATTGTTAAAGCCAAAGGATTTCATGTGGCCTTAGGCCGCACCTGGGCCGCTTTGCGACCTCTTGTTTTGACCCGTGGCGGTCTTTGGTTAGAAAAGCTCCTTGCAGGAAAAGTGCCTTTCCTGGCCAGAATGTCGTCGTGTTCGACGCCATTCTTACGTCTGTCGACCGAGACAAACAAAATATGATCTCAGCTCTGAGAAAAACAAAAGACGTTCATTTCATCTATTGGAGACAAACAAGTAAGAACACTAAACGTACTTACGGATGGTTTGATTTCTAGCCAAAGTAGCCGCAGAGAAAGCAAGTGATTCAATCCTCTTTGATGACAAAAACGTCTCCACTCCAAATGGATTCTTTTCGCTGAAAGGAGCAAGTAACTGCCCTTCGTTTGTGTCAGGCAGAAATTGTGAAGTTATCAGGTTTTTTTGTTTTCTATTTTTCACGACGAATCTGTTATTAGTTGTCAGAGACACGGAATTTTTGACGGCGTCGGATGTAACTGTGCTCCTGGAACTCAAGGAAGATATTGTGAAGCCAGTAAGTCGGTGCCCCAAGAGAAAGGAGGAGCACACACACACACACACACACACACACACACACACACACACACACACACACACACACAACTTTCCTATTTGCATATTTCATGATCTTGTTCTCCTCCAATCGAAGAAAACGTCTCCGCCTTCAACAGATCGCTGATTTTCCTCATTTTTGCCACGCCTTCAATGAATTGGACAACTCACGCACTCTCGCTCCATCTAGATCAGGTACATTTTATTTTTGAGAATAAAAGAGAGAATTACAGGCATTACCATCAATGGATCAAGGGCCAATCTCTAACTTTGTTCTTTGTTTCATAGCGAAAGTCGATGGCAAGATTCTATCCCAACCATTTAAGTCTCTATTTAGACGATGTGTATTTGGAATTCACAAAAATCGTCAATACAAAGGAAGAACTGGTGGCATTTTTTCATACAGAAGCCGATGGTTTGGATTCGCCTTCTATGCCAGTTATGGAAGGTCTTCAGTTTGTGCAGAAATTTAGGTACGTTCCCATGTTTTCACAGATTTTGGCTTCTTTAGCTCAGAAGTAAACCCTTTTTCTACAATTGTGGTTTTCACAGATACTGTTGACAACACAGAACAGGGAACTAGAGACATCTATGATGATTCCATGGAGATCCGAGCAACTGAAACAACATTGTTTTGGAGAAATAGGGTAAACTTGTATTCAATTTTAAAATATAGCTGTCGCCAAATTGGAATCCTGCCAAAACAGCCTTAATGCAGCATTCGTGCAGCACGCAGGCGAAAACAGTGTGCAAAAAGCGGAGACGCAGAGAAAAAGCGGCTTTTTCTCGCAGATTTTGGTTTGGCGAGGGCTGTAAATGAATTTAGCCCGTCTTCATCTTCATTGAAAACTCTCAACAACCGGTGGATTATGCATCGACTGAATACGACAGGCTGAGGAGAACGGCCACCAACACACAGGGAGACCTCGTGGTGGTTCGAAAAGAAGAAACAGTCGATGTAGGTACTTGAATCCTATTCCAGATATAAAATTATTCAGGCAATCCAGCAGTTGATTCCTCGTCTTTTCAAACAAGAATTCCTCCAGGTGCACAACTTTGTTCTTTGCGAGAAGTTGAGCATTTCCGTAGACAGAGATGATGAATACCAAAGGGTATATGTGCTTGTGACATTGGACACCAGTGGTGAGTGAAATATCAATCAGCAAGAAAAGTTCTTTAGAAAACAAGGCAAACATTTCTCTTTCTGGAGATAGATGGATCTACCCAGACCACTCGGCCAATTATTGGAGTGTAAGCCATGCGATACATTTTTAAGCCTAACTAGGGAAATTTTACATTTTCACCTACTCTTGTGATTATTGCAGCTTTTCGCCATTCCCTCCCAAATGTCTTCTGTCTCCCTCGAAGTGTCTCCCCCAGCCGTCTGCTCCGTTAAAGTCTTTGTTCACTCTTCATCTACTCTTCTGTGGGCAGTCTCCCAAGATGAAGACATCGACGGTGGAAATGTCATCAGTCTAGCGGGTCAGTTAGCTAAAGATTGATGTAGTTTATGCATAATCGACTTTTCCCTTTTGACAATCTCAAAGATTCCATGTAGGGGGTCCTGTCGCGAAAACGAGTAGGTCACATGGAGTGCAAATTGCAGGGCTCTAAACAGTGTGAGTTTATGTGAGAGCGCAGAGTTTATCGAAAATAGCGTTCCTCTTCGGATAGAATTATTGGTTAGACACATAAAACAACACTGTTTGTTTCAGAAGTTCCTACCATTTTAACAGTACGTCCAGTCAATTTCCCCCCAATCGTCTCGTTATCCGTGGAACATTCGAACTCTTTGTCTACTCGTTCAATTTTCAAACAAATCGAAAGTATTTCAAGAAGCGACTGCGTATTTCCCTTTATTTTTAAAGGTCTGCCTTCCTGCATCCCGGGACCTTTTAGGTAAAAATATATTTGTGAAAAGCTATTTTGTTTTCAGTCAAAAGTACAATTTGAAGTTGAAGTCGGGCAAGACAATTCACCGCATTTATACGGGATTATGCGGACATTCAGGTTCATATGAAAAAGTTTTTTATCGCAAAACTTTGGTTCAGAAACACATCCCGACGAAAGAGACTTGGAAATTGTAAATAAGAGACCAGCTGCGGCTGAAAATGGCACTTGTTCCTCGAAAAACTATGAGGCTCTCAAGGATGGCACCTCAGAGGAATTTCAACAGGTAGGTCACATTTTTATTTTATCTTCAATCTATATTGGAATATACTTTATTAAAATTTTGACAATTAGGGTAGATTTCGAGTCGCCACGGCATACAGTGTTAGAAAACGCACGTTCTATGACCGAACCAGCGGGTGGCGCGCCGCAGCCGCGCCACCGCGGTTCGGTCATAGAACGCGCGCCTCACCGAAATTGCCTCCGTAACTTTCTTTTCTAACAATTTCTTTATTTTGTTTTAGATAGTGTTTGCCCTTGAAACGACCTCCAAGATAAAGGACGTCCTCAGTCAGTTGGCAGATGTAATAGCAAAGTCCATCGCTGGTTTGGAAAAGGATCAATTAACCAGGGAATTCACTCTGATAACATTTGATGGAAAAGGTATGAAACCATTTAAAATCAGCAAAGCTTTTAGTATTTCAGGCTCTTCTGTTGTTTTCAGCAAACATGATCAGAAGAGTTTCATTTTGCGGCTTAATGCGCTTTTAAAAGAGAAAAGAGATCTACCGAATGGAATGGGAGGGGTGCACTCAACGGAGGCTGTTTATCAGGTACACTAATTACAATCAACAAATTATCTTTTTTAGGCTTCACGGATACACATTCGATCTCCAACTGTGATTCACTTATTCACGGCTTCACATCCAAAAACAATACAGAGAAATATAGTCCTACCAACTGACATTAGGGTAGGCTACGAATCTATCACGCGTACACGTGCACACACACACTTCAGGTGAACATCTACAACATAACTGATCGTCACGGGACCACTCAAAATGGAGTAATGCGACTGATTGAGAAACAAACGGGCGGGCGAATTGTAAAAGTTCCTTCGAACTCTGTTGCAAAGGTAATTTTCTGAATCTCTTCAAAAATGACGCTTTAGCTGAATAAGTTGATATCCACCCACAGTGTTCAAAGCCAAGTAGTGATGGATTCGGCTGCCCAGGTTTGAAGAAAAAGATTTTAACATACAAAATGTTCAGTTTTGCGATATGGAACTTTTTTCGTTCGAAGTGGAGGAAGCTGTGACCAAAATACAATTCACAATATTTGCTGAAAATGTCACAATTTCTCCTTATGTTTTGAATATCACGGATGGAAAAGGTTGCTACTGTTTTCGTATGGAAGGGATGGAAATTTAGGAAGCACTGTCGAATTGAGGAGGAACGGAAATGTTCACTTGGCAGAATACAACACGGTCGTGTTTGAAATAGGTGTGTGTGTGTATCTGCATCGTTGTATAAAAACTTTTCTGGTTTTCAGAAAAAAGTCAAAAGCTTTCCCACGGAACATGGACTCTTGCACTAGACCTGAAAGGTCCTTGTTTCTTAAAGGTATCCAGTTTTTTTTTGAAACTGAACTGTCTTTTCAGGTTCATGTATTATCTTCTGTGAAATTGTCCATTGGATTTTCTTCGGATCCTTTAAATGATTATGTATCGAGTCATCCCTTCTCTAGAAGAGGTTCAATGTGGTTTTTACACAAAAATGAAACTTTAAAATAGGCAAAGGAGCGATGTCAATGGCAGCCTTTGGCGGCAGCAAAATTCAAGGAATTGAAAGAGTTTCGGTTCAACCAATCAACCACCTTGCACCACATCTTGATGATTTTGAGGAGAAAACTGTTTTGACAAACATGAGTACATTGGCAAAGTGTGCCTATCCTTGGAGAACGGAGGCTTTCTGGGTATGGAGAACCATAGTTTAAGCAAACAATAGTTTCAGATGCCACTTCACGACGTTGTTAAATTGGAGGTAGCCGGGAAAGACTCCTTTGGGCAAATTTTCCAGAGGCAATTTGTCTTTTTCACACCAAAAGGTAAGCAGCAGAAACACACATGTACAAACACACACATACTACACACACACACATACATACATACATACACACACAAATTTGTCTTTTTCACACAAAAAAACACATACACACAGTAGTTTAGAAAACAACGTGTGTGGAGAGGGAGTTGTTTCTGAAACTGGAGAATGTGCCTGTTCCAAAGGGTTTTCCGGAGAGTTTTGCGAAAAGAGGCAGTGTATGCACGGAGGAACTCGGACTGATGGAGTCTGTCTGTGCAAAAGTGGATACTATGGACGATTTTGCGAGAGAGGTTCTCACTCATGTTTTTCATTCGAACTTTGCATTTCAGTTGTTAAATTCCTATTATCATCTAATGCAACATCTGATTCAACAAAGCCTTCCCATGGCTCGACCTTGCCGACTGAATTTCTGGAGACAACCACAAGCTCAGCATACATTTTGTCGACCAGTGCGCTTTTTATTCTTTTATTATTGTCATTTTGTTAAAACCAGGGACCGTTGGATTTTTTAAAAGACTATTTCTCATTTTTCGACTACTTCAAATTCTAAATGTAATAAACAAGGAATAAATAGAATTTATGGGCAAAAGATACACGTGATTGACCGTGGTTCGTCTACAGAGATCAGAAGACTAGAAGGCGTGTTCGTCATGCCTCCGTCTCGTCGGTGCGGTGGCTGGCGGAGGTTGAGACTGAGCGACAGCTGGGGTGTTTGTCGAAGAAGGCCGATCGGGATGGCTGCAGAAGGATCGTCGAGATGAGAGTCACGAAGAACGACTCGACCACGGTGAAGAAGTTCTTCCAGACTGAATCACAATGTTGAAAATGCAATAGAGGGAACCTACAGAAGGACGTTTCTATGGCAGGTAAGACTGTTCCACAACCGAAAGCACCGTAACGGGCGAGGAAGTCGAACACGGGCTGCTGGAGACCGAAGAACATGAAGAAGAAGTCGAGCAGACGGAACACTACCGTATACCTGTACGACATCAACTCGTCCTGAAACGCTTATTCTGCTTTAGATTTGATGGAAGTGTGTGTGTGTGTGTGTGTGTGTGTGTGTGTGTGTGTGTGTGTGTTGTGTGTGTGTGTTTTGGTTTATGAACCTACCAATCGAGAAACCGTTGTAACCAGGATGTGCGTGCCATATATTCCCGCCAGAAGAGATGGCAGAGTTATGAAATCCAGCACTTTCAGTGGTCTTAAATTAGATTTTTTGCTCAATTTTAGCAGAAACTTACATTAATCCCTTATCCTGGTACTCAAAATAAATGACCAAAGAGGCCAATGTAGCTACCAATCTTATAAGAGGAGCCTGCAACACCATCCACTCGCAGATGCGGATCTTTCGACTGAAACATGGGGTAAGTCTGATTTTGAAGAGATCTACCTCTCGAGAGTGACCTTCGGAAGACAGGGAAAGACGCAGCAGAAGGGAGGAGTGGCCACTTCTATGTGTTGAAGTCGCTCGCTCATCTTTGAAACCAGCGAGTGGTGGCCTTCAAAGATTTGCATCAGAAGACAGATGATGATCCACAAAGCCACGGAAAAGTATCTGAAAAACTCTTTCTTCTTATGGTTCATAAAGATTTTCAAATGGAATCGAGTGAAACTTACAAAAAGCTGATTAGATGAGACAGGAACCAGACTCTGGGCATGTACATGGCGATCAGCGACAGTATGGATACAAACTGAACAATTCAATGAATAGAAAAACGACAAATAAAGTACCGGAGCAGTGCTGGCGAGGTAGACGATGAACAGACGACGGTCAGACTGGGTGATGTACATGGAGATGTAGAGGATGTGCAACACACCAAGGGATACCGTAACCAAGCAGATTACGGTAGCCAAAGAGAGGGCAACCACCAAAGAGGGCGGCAGCACTGAAACGGAAGATGAATTCAAAGAGGCTTCAGAAGACAAACCTCGGAGGAACTGCTCGGCATGGGGAATCTCCTGCGAGGAAGAGGAGCAGTTGAGCAGAGAGTCGGTCAGCAGTTTGACCAACGTGTCCAGGATAGTCATCGTAGGCGCATTTATTCTGAAATCAGAGAGATTTAGACAAAGAAGAGATTGGAGAGGAAAGAGTCATAGAAGGCGATATTGGCTGTTTTCTGTTGGTCCACATCCGGACGTCAAAACAAAAGAGTACAAGGACGCAATTGGGCGAATAAGAGACAGAGAGAGTGTGTGAGAGATAGTGATAGATAGAGAGGGAGGGAGAGAGAGGGGGAGAGGGAGAGAGAGAGAAAGAGAACCGACCGCTTCACAGCCAAGTACACGCAGAAAATGGTCGAACATTTTAGTTTTATTTCGAAAGAATCCCGTATGCTTGAAAGAATCCCGTTAAAAAACGTAACGTAATTACGTTGATTGAATTTAACGTTAGCTTATTCTAATTTCCTTCTCTCTTTTCGGATAAAATGCTTTAGTTGCAATTTTTTAAATATAAAAATATAATGTTTGACCATGGAAATTTTCAAACGAAGTAGGCAGGTGGTGGAGGAAAGAATAAAGGAATCGGCAGGTGCAACTACGATGGAAACAACGAAGAGAGTTCTTGTCTTTGTAAAAAGCAAGGAAATGAAATACATTGCGGAAAGTATAAGAATTGAAGAGGTTTAAGCGGTGTTTCCCATAAATCGGGTGTCTCCTTGAAAGTAGCGATTTGGACCGAATTCCAATGCGCAAAAACAGCGAAAACCACTTTTTCTCGAGAGGAGGACGGATTAGCTAAGCATAACAGGAAAGTTTAATTTCGCAATTTTGTCAATTTTGAGATGAAAATCTTCAATTGTTTGAAACGATTTTGTGATTCGTTCACTGGAATGCAGTCCTATCAAAGGGCATATAAACAATGAAAAAATGCCTTTCTGCAAAACAGAAAATTTTCTCTTTTCGAACTTTTTTTTAGAAGGAAGGGACAGACTTTTAACAACTTCGATCACTTTTGCTTTCATCGGTCCAGTAGATAATCTCTGCAGGACCAGAAATCCAATAAATTCAGAAATGTTTGGAAGGATTTATTTTACTATTTTACTTATACAAAAGGACCCTGAATTACTGTTCTCTTAAAGGCAGAGGCCCACAAAAGAAAAATGGACCTGTCCATAGCGTAACGTAGGCGAGAGAGTGGCATTTTCAACTGTGAAATGCAGAGAATTTTATGATTAGCATGGACAGGTCCTCCTCTTCATTTTACGTGGGCCTCTCCCTTTAACCGTTGTTCTATAACGCTATATTTTCATTTGAAAGAAGACTGCTTATTCAAAATAAAACTTTTCCCCCTCTTGCTATTATTATATTTACTTTGCCTGGAGATGAGCTGAATGTTTAGCGAGGCGCGATGAGTTATGCATGAGTTTGCGGCGAAAACAACGCACGGCGAAATCAATTGGAAATAGCAGAAGAAACGAATTGTGGTAATTAAAGAGCGGAATTAGATGGTCAATTAAACGAAGAGAAGTCGAGGTAAACAGGGGAAAGATCTTTAAATCGAAGCTATGAAATGCTTCAACAGGTACCCTAAGTGTGAGTGGAAGTGCGTCTAAACTGCCGTCCAACGGGAACGCGTGGTTCCTTTTGGACCGGTTGTTCGGGTCAATCGGCTGGAAGAAGCTGCCAGTCGGGAACCAACGAAAATGGCTGTTTTCGCTCTTTTCTTCCAATTTCCTAATGACAAATCCCGTAATCTTCGGCGAAGAAGGTTTTTCAAAGGGATCAGCTGAGGAGGCGGCAAGGAAAAAAAGCAAGGATGGAATTTATATACAGAAACGCAAGACTTTGGTAGACAGCTCAAAAAATACTGCGGGCCAGAGGTGTTTTTAGGTATTTTCTTTTAGATTTCATTCTGCGCGCGCTTTTGTGGAATGTGGGTCTTCGCGGTGGGACCCAATGCCCATGAGGTCATCGAGGTGGGGCCGAAAATGCTTCAATGACAAACTTT
>OZ059903.1:14633928-14718035 GCA_964057215.1 Oscheius myriophilus
CGGTTAATTGTCGAATGGCCGACGGGCGAACACACGACCACCGGGTAATTCAGAGGACTTGGAAGTCAGGAAATGACCTGGGATAATTGACTGCACGAGTAAAGGGTGCGAACTGCAAGAATATAAGAAAAATGCATTTTTATGGTTGGGCTTGGTTCTGAAATATTGAGATGAGTGAAACACTTAAAACTGAGATGAAATCGCTCCCTGCTTTAGAAATTAAAGTGCCATGCATTGCCAAGCTGCTATAGTTCGTGCCAAAACTACTTCGGAACAACGTTACAATGTTTTGATATTGTTTATAGTGTAAAGCGTGCAATATAGGATACTCAGGCATTCTAGGCAGCCAAAATGGCCGAAGTGGATTTGTCGATGGGTATATGTTGAAGTTATATCAATATCGTGCCATTGTTTCAGTGTTACAGGAGTTCGCACAGTTTTAAGGTCGTAAACCTTTATCTAAGCAACAATTTCACAATGTTTAAGAGAAAAACATAGTTTTGTACAAAAACAAAAACAATCGCATTTTTTCGCTAATATTTCCGTTACGTAGTTGTTTTCTACGGGACGGGTAATCCGAAATACGTGGCAAAGAAGAAAATAAATCGCAATGTGAAAAAGATGTGTGCAGACGACAGAAAATCCGACCATTCGATGTTGTGTAAATGGCGGATCGATCCCCGAAATCGACAACAACACCGAATTAGAACACAAAACAACTGCGAAGGGTGGATTCCGTAACACATGCTAACACGGAGGTGGCAAATATTTCCAGGGCTGATTTGATGGGAAAGTGAAGTAAGGGTCCAAAAAGCTGCCGGTAACTTTAAGGCGCAAAGAGTGGGGCCGGAAAGCGGTCCGACGCGGCGAAAGCCGCTTAATTCAATGTTCGCCCTGAGGCAACCGATGATCGTTGAATTCAGAAGGCATTGCAGAACAGCTGCTTCCTAGGGGAAACAGTTTCAGCTGGAATAATGCGATTCATATAGGAGCGAGGTATCTAATGCATCTGGTGGTGTATTTCATTAAATAAGTGTATTTCTTAGTATAAAGCTAGTGTCGACGTAAAATCCAGGGGTATGTTGAAAAGAGAGCGTAATATTGGAGGCCGATGGATCGAAATGGCGTCGCTTAATCCGAATTAAAGCCTCAACCGACAGCCGGGTGTCACGTCGAATTAGTATTGTTCAGGTAGGTTATACTTCTATTATTCCAGGTAAATAGTTTTAGAGCCTAGAAGAATGCAAAAGCTAATGAGAACAGTTAACTTTAGACACATTGAGAAGTGTATCCAAGGACTGAATGCATACGGGTTCTTGAGTCATCGTTGAGTCAACGCCGTAGAACAGGATCTCGGCCATAGTGTTTTCATTCGAAGATTTAATTTGGAAGGCAAACTTTCAATAAACAAGGTGGTGCGTGGGCAGAAATATGCACTAAAAAAGAAAGTAGCGGATAAATTCGTGATCTGAAAAATTCGTGGGTTTGTTGTTCGTTTTCAACGGATAACGCGGCGAAAAAGGATTTGGGAGATTGCCTGTGGTGCGAATAGCATTGGAAAAGTCAAAACTCTCAAAAGGGCTGAATAAGCGGTATTTGGCAAGTCACCAGTGCTTTTCATGACGGTACTCTTTAGCCAAATGCAGTAAAATGGGCGGGGTTTGGCAAAATTCCTGTTCTGTTTTTGAAATGTGTCATGTTATGAATTGGAAGGTTTGGGGGAAGATATTCAATTGATATTGCATGGCGTGAAAAGGTACCTTGAATCCTGTCAAAAATAAAGTGTACCGGTCGGGTTGAACCTTGGCAGTGTGGGGAACATTTAAACTAAATGATTCAAATAGGCGAAGCTAGATTAGCTGTGTCGGGCCGGCCCGAACTGTGATGAAACATAGAGAAAGGGGGAGAGGAGGCGAATCGCGTGTAGAAGCGGAAGCAACAAAGGCTGGCCGACGACATTCCGCGCATTGCCCGAGCGGACAGCCGGCTGCCGTGGGAAAGCGGCCATCCACAGCTGATCGAAGGTGAAACAAACGGGAGATCAGGTTAAATCAAAGGGAAATACGAGAACTATGCAAAACAGTCAATAGTCGGTTGTTTTAATTTAAAAGTATGTTCCAAAAGTTTTGTGAAATAGAGAACGATAGAGACGATATGTTAAAACTGTAAAGAACGGAATGAGAATAGAGAGCAGTCCCTGTCTATTGTTGACCTGACACCTTTGAATTTTGTTGAACCGGAACGGCGAGAAAGGAGAACCGGCCAGCAGAAGGGCAACGACCGGTCGTCCTCAATTGGCCGCCGATGGACTCCGTTTCAGGCCAAACGGGAAATCATCGCTTTTGTTGGCCTCTCAGAAATAATGTGAACATACGCAGAAAGACAAAAGTACAGGAATGAAGTTGCTTCTTTAATGAATTTCGTGGTAGTTTCGTTTTTTGTTTAGGCTCGCTTTTGACGATCAACTCTGCACACTCTTAATTATGCGCACTCTATCGCGACTTGCTCGCCCTTTTGTGACCCAATTCTTTCGTGGTGGGACCAAATCCCTAGGTAGGCAATTGATGATTCAGGCACGGACTAAAATGTTAGATATGGCAGTCTTTGTCCTCCCTTTCGCCATACCGGGATTTCATGTTCTCAAGCAAGTGCAAATGTAGCTTTCACTAAGTCGTCCTACAGTATCCCCATCATCCCAGAATCGTCTTTATAGACAATTAAAACTTTCCACGACTGGAAAAAAACGTGACTTTGGCGATTCAAAAGGTAATTGAGAAACAAGCAATCCAATGTCGTGGAAAGGACTGAATGTGACAACTATGATACTTTCTTGGATTTACCTTGTTTTCCTACAAAATACCACCTCGGGTAATTGTAAATACCTAAAGTCGTTTACAGTGTACCAATCACAGAATCCTGGGTAAAAGCCACTGCAGGTAAGGAGATCTTGATCTAATAGAGCTGCCTGGGCCCAATTTAAAGAGGATGTCAAACTGTTTGAATGCAGTTGATGTGATTCATTCAGGTGTTTCAGTGAACATAACTAGAGAATAAATCGTTATTGTCCTAGCTCCTCATAATGACTGCCTGTCTCACAAAATTAGCATATACCTTATACGGTATACGCGTTGCTCACGGATTCTAACGTTTTCCGACACTCTACTTTCATTTCATTTTTACACTTTTGCGATCGACCGATGGTCGAATTTCTACTGTGAGTGTTTAAAGTCACTTGGCCCTCATTCCCATCCAATTTTCCAAAGCAGTCCCTTAAAAACTCTTTGCAGTTGGGCGTGCACACCCCTCCCCTTCCTCCATCTGTTGGTCCTTCTCGTCTCCATCACTGCCATTTTTTCGTGTTCCTCGGATAAATCGAAAAAAGAAGACACTACGAATTCTGCCCCTAGCCAACTGAAGAGTGTCACTCACTCTCACAGATCAGCCCCCACTGTTTCAAGGACCAGAACCCCTACAGTAACCCCTCCAACGCATAGTAAATGCAAAGAGGTGATTGTTTTGGAGATTTAGAAACAATCTAGGTTCAGATGTCGAAAGAGAAGAAGAAAAAGAAAGAGACTCCGAAACCAGATGAACCAAAGTGGGATCCTGATTCGGACAGGGAGAGGAGGAGGTCGCTGATGCAGGTAAGAGCTCAATTTGGCTTCTGAAGCACGAGTTTCAGGCGGTGGTCAAGTTCAATTCGGACCGTCGTCAGCGGGAATTGGCTGCTGCAAAGCCCCCTCTTCAAGCTGTTGGCAGCTGTGAGACTCTGAAGAAGCCGAGGCCTTCGAAGACGCAGTTGTCAGCCCAAGCGAGCAGATCTTCGGTTTGTATGAGCGAAGACAACGACGTGAAGATGGAGAACACGGACGACACGGCCATCGGACCGAACATCCGCTCGAAGCGATCCGTCGACCTCATGCACAACATCTGGGACTTGGACTTGGGCAGCAAGTCGAACCAAAGTGTAGGTGACCGAAGCTTCGAATCCAACGCTGTTTCAGATGCTGAAAAGTGTGAAGAAGAACCAGCAATGAACGGAAAGAACTATAAAAAGAGGCAATTTCCGAGAATGTGAATAAAGTGATGCCAGTGTATCTCTGCTATTCATTATTCCCGTCATTTCGGCCACCTAACATTGTAAAGCAGTCCCCGTTCTTCCTTCGGTCCCTTTCGTGTTATCTGTAATCAGCCTCGCCGTAGTCCTCGGCCACACTGTAGCGCCTTCCCCTTTTTATTCCGCCGACTTCTTCGCATTCTCCGGTTTTACGGTTCCATTTCCACTCGTTTTTAATTTAATTTTAATTTATTCGCTGTGTACTCTATAGATCAACTATGCAGCGCCACGATTCTCTCCTTCCAAGTCTTCTTGTCACTTGCTGCTCGTAGGAAGTGGGGCCCTATCTTGGTCACGAACTCGTCTCTCCAGCGAACTCTAGGCTTTCCTTTTCCTCGCTTCGGTCCGCGTGGGTGCCACTCAGTCAGCACCTTAGCCCATCTCCAGTTCTCCATCTCTGCCAACCGCTGACACCACACGTATTTTCTCTTAATACACTCCGTCACAACGTCCTTTAGCTTTGTTCTCTCCCGAACCCACTCGTTCGCGCAACGGTCTAGCAGAGAAACCCCAATCATAACCCTCTCCATGCGTCGCTGAGCTACCGCTAAATTGTTAAGAGAGGCCTTGGTTACTGCCCAGGTTTCAGCCGCATATGTAAGCGCAGGGAGGACGCATGAGTGGAATAACTTTTGTTTGACTTGTCGGGGAACAGTCCTGTTTTTGAAGAGATCTCTATATCGGTTGAAAGCGAAGAAACCTGCTCTAATGCGCCTTTGAACTTCCCCCCGCTGTTTACCATCTAGGGACACTTCTACTCCAAGGTAGATAACTTTGCTGACTAGGTTAACGGTTTTCCCACCTACTGTGACGTCCCCAGGCTTAGTGGTCATTCCCAAAGTTTTTGTACCATTGACTTGAAGTCCTACCTTAGCTAGTCCACGTTCTAATTCCTTCACCATACCCTGAATTTGCCTAGAATCGTGAGATATTAGTACTGCATCATCGGCATATAACAGGTGGCTAAGGAATTTTCCGTTAATGTTAATTCCCTTTCTGTCCCATTTCATACTGCGAAAAACTTCCGCTAGTACGGCTGTGAACAGTCTGGGTGAGAGACAATCTCCCTGACGGACTCCGCGACCAACTTTAATAGGGACTTTTCGTCCGTTAACAAGTATGCTAGAACTGCTATTTTGGGCTAGGTTTTGGACGAATGATATAACCGCACTGTGCACTCCCTGGGATTCTAATGCTTCAAGAATAGCCGACGTTTCTACACTGTCGAACGCTTTGGAAATATCCAAGAACAACAGGTAAATTGGTAAGTTAAACTCTCTACAGTTCGAAATCACATGGTGTAGCACGTGAATGCAGTCGATAGTTGAATAGTCCTTTCGGAAACCAGATTGCTCAGGTCCTAAGGCTTCCTCAAACTTTGACTCGCACCGTTTATTGAGAATTGCGGAAAAAACTTTCTGAGGTGTGGGAAGTAAACTTATGGGCCTATAGTTTTTAATCTGTTCAGAGCTGCCGTTTTTAGGTAAAAGTTTTGTGATCGAGTTACCGAACCCCGGGGGTAATGTACCTTGAATCACTGTATTGAATAATTTGGCCAAAATAGGCGACAGCAGGTCTGCCCCAACTTGTAGAGCTTCCGGAGTTACTCTATCTAAGCCTGGAGACTTTCCTGCTTTCAACGTCTTCAGGACCGAGTACACCTCGCCCGTTGTAATATCCGGGAAAAGGTCTTTACTCTGCCTTGGGACAAAATGTGCGCCTTGGTCACCCCTGTATAGATCGTTATAAAACTTAGCCACCACCCCATCAATTTCTTCGTTAGATGTGACAATTTTCCCGTTACCTGCGTCCAATTTGCATATGATTCTAGACTTGTTTTCGAAAGACCGGGTAACATTTCTAAGGGCTCTACCACTCTGAACGGCCTGTTGGACTAGGTTGGTATACCGTTTTACTCTATCTGCTTTCCAGCTTGCCCGCAAATGTTTGTTAACAGTGACCCACTCAATTCTAGCTACACCCGTTGATCCCATTTTTAGGTCTCTACGTTTTGCCAAAAGTGAGCGGGTATTTGCTGACAAGTGGGATGTCCTAGGTATGGGGAATGTTGCTATAGCAGTAGCCGTTTGAATGGCTGAGGTGACTGCTTTGTAGCTGGCGTTACCATTAAGAGCGAGGATTTGTTGTTCCAAAGAGTAACGGTAAAGAGGACGGTCCAAATGTCCCTTAGGTTTTACTACATGATCACGAACAGGTCGAACCGGTAGTCGAAACTTGGCTCTCACCATCCGGTGGTCTGTTGTAAAATCACAGTTCGAAATGACCCCTACATCCAAGACCTCCACTGAGTGAGGGTAAAGTATGTAATCGAGTTCACACCTTACTGTTCCATTTGGACCTACCCAGGTAAATCTGCGATTCTCCCGTTTTTGGAAGAACGAGTTCCCGATTCTTAAACCGTTAGCCTCTGCGAAACCTACAAGAAGATCTCCCCTAGGCGTTCTATTACCTCTACAAAAGTTTCCTACTGATGATTCCCAGCCTTGCCTTTGACCTACATTACAGTTGAAATCGCCTAGACAAAACCTGGATACTCTCCTAAACTGACGGCGGCTTGGAATTGGGATGCTAAACGCAAGGTTAAGATCATGATAGAATTCCTCTAACTCATCCACAGGCCGCGAACTAGGAGGTGCATAGGCTTGGAAAACGCGCATCAGGACGTTGTGACCGCAAGCGAAATCAAGATAGCATATGCGTGGATTAACAGTGACAAAGCGAAGAACTTTCGACAAGTGTCGGGCACTCACCCAGAAGCCAACGCCTCCCTGACGATTCGGAAGTCGGCCGGAGTGAAACATCCTGCCTGCCACGTCGCCGTCCTTGTCCAGCACATCGAACGCATCTTCTTCAGGTCTTCTTACTTCCGACAGGCCAACAATGTCTCCATTGATCTTCTTCAGTGCTGCTTGTAGTTCTTCCAGACGATGGTCTCCGACGAGAGAGTGTGCGTTGATTGTGGCTAAGTTCCAAAGCATCCAGTAGACGACGAGAGTTCCACTCGTTATGGTTGATTTAATAACTGAAAGTCTCATTCTGAAGAGAATTCTCTTATCACTCTTTGCTGTTGTTGACTCTTTTCTGCCCATCGTTCAGTTAGTTGCAATGATTCGATCAACATTGATTTTGTTTGGTTTGAATTCCCTAAAAAAACGATGTGCAGCAGATGATCTTTACGTCTCTCTCTCTCTCTCTCTCTCTCTCTCTCTCTCTCACACACACACACGCACACAAACACTCGCTCTCACTGTCACTCTCTCTCGCTCTTCCCCTCTAAGTTTCTCTCTACTCTGTCTCTGTCTTTTTTTCGTTTTGTGGCTATGGTTGTATTTCCAAACGACATGACAGTACATGTTGAGGGGGCAGTACGGGAAATCTTTCTTTTTTCTCCATTTTGCGTTACTCCAGTCTGCACTCCGTTTTGCCGGCTTTTGATAGAGCACGTACCATCGCTAAAGGACCCAATTCCACAAACATTTACCTCTGCGTTATACATTGCAAACAAATTTGTGTCTAGTAATCTTTTCTTAAACACCCCGGGACAGTGCGTTTCGGAGACTTCTCCGCTTTAATTAGATCAACTTTCCCTTTTATTTCTCTGATTTTCTTCTTCTGACCGTGGAATACACTTTTCTTCCCTTCAGTCCTATCGCCCCACAATGTTTCATCTGACGCTGTGTCCGGTCGCTTGTTCCGCCCGATAAGAGAAAAAGATAGGGGGATCACGCTATCTAAGACCTGCTCGCAGCGTGCTCACGCGCCTATTCCCACTTACGCGCAAGGGTTTTTGCGGTTTAACCCAATGTTTCAAAAATGAATACACTTTTCGCCAAAGCTGTACTCGCGCTGCTACCTTGCTTAGGCATCCTATGTATAACCCATAAGTCTTCACATAAGTTCAACAAGAAAACTTTGGCACCATGGTCACAAAGTAGTGTAACACTGTGAACTATAGTTTATTTCCTTAAAACATGTGTCGCTTTTTGTATATTTGGCCTTTGCATTTCAAAATTGTCTGTAGGATGGTGATCTACAAGTCGTCGTACCCGGCCGCTCCCCTGCCCACTGAGCCCTTCCACGAGACTGTCCTCAGCGCCATCAAGCGCCATGCCACCCAAGGAAAGAACAAAACTGCCTTCGTAAGAAATTAACCTTGCTATTTGAAAACTCTAGTTCTCCAGATCAGCGGAGACAACGATGGCCTGCAAATCTCCTACCAACAGCTCTACGACAGCGCCCATTCCATCGCCACTTTCCTTCACGCGAAAGGATTTGGCGTAAGTTTATATAGCTGAATACAAAGGGTTTGGTGTTTTCAGAAGGACGTGGCCTGTCTTGTTCTGCCCAACTGCTGGCAGTACGCCGCCTTTTTCCTCGGAGCAGCCAGAGTCGGAGGAGCCATCTCCGGTGCAAGCGCCCTCTTCACCGACTGTAAGTTTTACGCCTTATGTTATTAAGGAATTATCACCCCTTTGAGTGCTTTGTGTCATCACCTTCGTATCTTTCCGTAGAGATAAGGGGCCTGAGAGTGTGTGAATTTTGATCGATGGAGTAGTGAATGAACTAATGAAGCAATTACTGAGTGAGTGATAAAAAGGAATTGTTTGAACTTATGACCAAACATGAACAAACCGTGGGGTACGTTTGCGCGACGTATGGTGCAAGCCCCCCATGAGACAAATTCGACCCCTCAACCGAAAGTCCCATGTTTTTTCTATGTGTGTTACACTTCAAATATCCTTCAGATGAACTCCAGCGTCAATTCGTCGATTCCAAGGCGAAGGTAGTCCTGACTACCGAAGACTTTATGCCGAAGGTGCTTGTAGCTGCAAAGAACAGCCCCACCGTCAAGGTCAGTCCAAATGTGCCCTGAGGGAACTTTCTCTTCAGTTGGTCGTCGTTGTACCCAAATCTTCTTCTGTCTCCCTCCCAGCTGGAGTTTTCAACTTCAACGACATCGTCAAGACTCCCATCGACCCTCAACTGCCAAAGCCGAAGATTGACATCCACAAGGACCTCCTGCTGCTACCGTACTCTTCTGGAACCACTGGAGCACCGAAGGGAGTTATGCTCTCTCATGCCAACTTTGGAATGATGATCAACATCTACGCCCAGTGGGTTTCACAAGAATATTGAGAAAATGGGATTTTTTCTAGACACGACCGTCTGAATAACACCAAGGTTCTGGACAAGAACTGGGACTACGAGAGGGAGAAGATCATGCTCTTTCTTCCTTTCTACCACGTGTTCGGATTCGGTCTCTTGGTGACCAGTCTGCTTTTTGGAAGTGCAGGAGTCATCCTCAGTCACTTTGAACCGAACAACTTCTGCAGGGCGGTTCAGGATCACAAGGTAATAAGAGAGAGACAGAGAGAGAGAGAGAGAGAGAGAGAGAGAGAGAGAGAGAGAGAGATAGAGATAGAGAGAGAGAGAGAGAGAGAGAGAGAGAGAGGCAGAGGCAGAGGCAGAGACAGGGAGACCCAACCCTCTAATTTCAGATCAAAATGCTGCCGTTGGTACCGCCCATCCTCGTCTTCCTGGCTAAGCACCCTATTTGTTCCAACTATGATCTGAGTTCCGTGCAGTACATTCTGTGCGGAGCTGCTCCGGCTGGCAGGGATATTTGCGAGGAAATCTACAAGCGCTATCCGAACATCAAATACATTCAGCAGGGTACGGTAATTTCAGCGTAATATAAAAAATGTTGTTTAGGATACGGTATGACCGAATTGACGATGGCCACTCATTTCCCCGATCTGACCCACGGCCAACCCCTGGGAAGTGTGGGAAGATTGGCATCGAATCTGGAGATGAAGGTAGGGAAAGGGAGCGAAAGGGGACCATATGGAACATTTTTAGATTGTGGACACTTCGTCGAACAAGGAGGTGAAGCAGGGAGAAAGGGGAGAGATCTGTGTGAGAGGACCTACGACGATGATGGGATATCTGGGAAGGGCGGATGCGACGAAGGCCTGCATAATCAACGGATGGATGCACACGGGAGACATCGGCTACGTGGACAAGGAGGGAGTACTGTACATTGTGGACAGACTGAAGGAACTCATCAAAGTCAAGGGACTCCAGGTTGCCCCAGCCGAGTTGGAGGACCTTCTGCTCTCGCACCCCAGAATCAGAGATGCCGCAGTCATCGGAGTACCCGACAAGAGGGCTGGAGAACTGCCCAGGGCGTTTGTGGTAAGGGCGGATGAAAAATTGACGGAAAAAGACGTCAAGGAGTTTGTTAAGGGTAAGAAATAAGCAGAGAACGGAACAAAGTAAATATTCAGGAAAGGTCTCTTCCTACAAGCAGCTTGCCGGAGGAGTGGAATTCCTCCAGGAGATCCCCAAATCTGCAGCTGGAAAGATTCTGAGGAGAATGCTCCGAGACAAGGCTACAGCCAAGCTTTAAATTTCCCTTTTGAAATTGGAAAATAAATGTAAATAGTAATTGTTTACGGAAACTTTATTGAAACCTAAACTCGACATGTGGCTCAATTGAAACAGTACTACTCCTCGCGGTAGAGGTCCTCGACTCCAAACTGAGCAACTCCCTCCTCGAAGGGGATGTTCACGACCTGAGAAACGGGGTTAGCTTGGTTAAAGAGAGGGCATTACCTTCATGAGGTAGCGCATCTCCTCCTTGGCGAGCCACTTCTTCTGCTTGGCAGCCTCGGCGGCCTTGACAACAGCCTTCTCGTGTTCCCACTCTCTGATGTCAGCGTGGTACTCGCGGATCTGGCGCAGACGGTACGCACCCCAAAGGATGCCCAGGCCGAGAGCAGAGTACCTAAATAAAAGAATGCGATAATTCGAAAATTATGAATCAAACTAGCGCAGACACAACTCAGTGAAAGTGCGTCTGTGGCCAAACTCATTCGACCGGTGGCCCTAGTCGCTCTAGGCTATGCGCAAAGTATAAAAGAAACGAACCTTCCGAAGCGGATCAGAGGAGAGATGGTCTGGGTGGGAGGGGTGATGACAACAGTGTTGGGATGACGAGGCGCCGACATCTAAATCAAAGTTAGAAATGGAACAACAATCAAAGGGATGAGATAGTTGAAGCAGACAAACTGCCATACAAGTAAATAAAATAAATAAAAAGGTATTATTATTGATAAAGACACAAAACGAGATCCCTACACCCGGTTTTAATCTGACCTAGGGCAGATCTTTACAATAAATACAAGCAAGCCAAATTTCTATTCCGCCGAGGCTTCGGTTTCTCCGGTTCCAGATTTGATTTCCGTGAGCATCTTAGTGTACAGTTTTGAGAAGGTTCGGCTATTGTGGGCACAGATTCGTAGCAATCTAAGAAAGGAATGAATTGCATTAATTACGCCCTCACCTGGCTGTGAATGCGCAGAGTTCCCTCTCGATTACGGACATTCCAGGACCCAGGGGGTGTGGTGCTCCAGACGGACAACGAATGATTTCCTCCACAAAGTTGGACAAGCGGGAGTCTAATTCAACTATAGTAACGGCAATTCAAACAGTTACTTACAAACAAGTGTGCGAACAGCGTGGGCTTCGTCGGCGAGACCGGAGAGCTGATTACGCAGAGACAACTCCTGCTCCTCTGCGAAATCTCTCTGCATCTCCTGAGACACTTCCCGGACTTCCTTCACGCACTGCAAAGTTAGGGCGTCAAGAACATCCTTCAGATTCCTGAAATAGAATCGTTATTGCAATAGAAGGCTTTGGCAACCCACTTCTCATTCACGTCATTTGTAATGACGATCAAGTGATCCTTTAGATTGCTCTTGAATCCCTGACGCTCAGCAATCTAAACTGACAGCTGAACAAAAACCATTCGAGATCGCTACCTCTCTGCCCGCACAATGGCAGGTCACCAATACGGCAGAAGTAGTAATTGTCATTTGCAGAAACTTTTCAGCCAACGCGCAGAGCCGTCCTCGATCGATGCGCAGCGTCTCCGGGAACGTTTGTGGTTGTTCCTTTCTGGCCAAACTAAACGAGATTGTACTGAGAATAAAAGAGACGTACTGGAGATATCCCCTGGAGGTAGCCTTCGTGTATTCGTCTTCTTCCAATGTTTCCCTATCGCGTTTGGGCTCTGGTTCGTCCACGGGTGGGAATACCTCGAGATACGCCTCCTGGAGCCATTCACGAGTCATTTTTGAACCATCTGAACACAGAGCAATAACAAAGAAAAGAAGAAAACGGGTACCTGGAACGTGTTCAAGGTATTTCAAGAAGGTTTCGTATTCCAGTTTCGCACTGTGTTCTTCGACGACAGATCGATTCTGAGAAATGACAAAATTCGTCAAATCGTTCTTCATATTGTCGATGAGCTCGAAAATACCCCTAAAACTGATATACTAAACAAAAGTTTAAGAACTTACTTGATTAACTCCACCAAGTCTTCCTCCTGGCGTAGCCTCTCAATAATGGGGTCGCGGTCTGGACAACAAAGCCTTCCAAGGAGCTCCAAAACAAACATCGTAACTGCCTTCACATCCAATTCCTTGTTATCCAACTTTTCTCTCAATTTGTCTGAAAGTCACGTATATAAACATGCTTGCAAAAGAACGAACTCTCGTCTAAAATCAAATTTACTTCGGCGCGGAGGCGAACGTGTCTGTCGTTTAGTAACGCGGTCAAGATTTCCTGTAAAATTGTGGATAAGTTTGGAAGCGAAAAAGAAAACGCACCTGCTTGATCTCAAGAAGGAGGTTAAACGCATGCGTGAAGCAGGGCGGATCTTGGGCCAAGTCGGTTCGAAGTAGATCCCAGTATGCTCGATGCATGTTTTCTCTTAAAATTTCGATAATTGGTTCTTAGCAATGACCTTATTTACCTCACGACTACTTCAATGGGATTTTTCTGCGCGTTTTCAATCTTGAAGTTCGGGTCCACGGCGATTTCATGCACTAGAGCCAAATTATCCATCGCAATCGACATCTTCAGTAACTCATCCGGAACGATGAACCTTGTCGGCGAATTGCCTATAAAAAAGGAGTTATAAAGAGTCCCAAACGACTGTAATCTAGTTGTAACCCTTTTCAGCGCCATCAGCACACGAAAACGAATAAAGCACTCAAGACATACCGGCAACCCATTGTGGGAGGTCGGCGTTTGATGAACTGGAAGCTCCCGATGACGTGGGAACGTCGACAGGAGCCGATGCTTCTAGTTTTCTCTTCTGTCCCGGTCGTTGTTCAGAAGAGGAAGATTGCGGCGTTTCGTCGCTTTGTTTCTCCTCATCCGCCATTCTAAACAAACAAAATAAATAAAGTTTATTTCTACAATAAAAGAATTATTACAAATACATTAAAACGACATAAAAACAAAAATAGGGAAACGTCACAATTTTGGGTGAGGAGAGATTCGCGTGCAGGGGAAAATAGATACGATCAAGAAACGTCCTGCATTTTCGGCCACACGCTGCGCTGATTGTTACGGTATTTCTGCCGGTCTCGTTTGAATCCTTGTGTTTCCCAGTGTTTTCAAGGGGTTCGGTTTTTATGTAAATAGGGTCATCTTTTTTTAGTTTATTTTCTGTTTTTCAAATTTGGACAAGTTGATTTCAGAAAATGGATATGGGCAAGATGTATATTCACTTCGGGGAGCACGAACACATCCTTTTTGACTGGTGGAAAACGGGATCCCTTGCAGGTAATCAGTTTTGTTTACAGGTTTATATTAGGTTTGTTCAGGCATTGCCGTCTCCATGCTGATCTCCTTCCTCTTGTGCATCCTCTACGAAGCCATCAAAGGTCTCCGCATGATGCTTGCGATGCATCACCTCAGGGTTCGTCTTCTGTTGTCGACTTTAGTTTAAACTTGCAATTTTGGACCCGTCGTGAGCAATCTGCATCGCGTCCCATGTCTCCACTCGCCGACGCAGATCGTACCTCCGAGGCCAGTGTCTCCTTCGCTCCTCTCTTGCAACTCACTGGGTTCACCCGTCGTCTCTTCTCTCCGTTCCGCATCGCCCAGGCAGCCCTCTACGGAGTACAGGTTCGTTTTTTGTTCTTAAGATTTTCAAAAACGGGTGCACCCTTGCATGGTTCGGATGTTCAATACACGTGTAAGTAAACATCGGAGCGCATTGCTGAGCAAACTGAACTTTTGACTCTCGCTTATTCGTTTACCTCAGGTTATGTCTGTTTCCTTTCAGGCGTTGTTGGCATACGTACTGATGCTGATCGTGATGACATTTAATGGCAACCTCATCTTGTCCGTTGTGGCTGGAGAGGCCGTCGGCTACTTCCTCTTCACCGGAACGCCGCTTATGGAGCCCAGTCTGAGCGACTGTCATTGATTCCTTCCCCCCTTCTTCCACTCCCCGATCTCTCCCATTGCTTTAGTCCAGCTCAACCTACCTTCCCATGACCACATTCCGTCGTTTTCGAAACTTGCCCAGATTCCCAGTCTTTTTGTCAGTCTTTGTGCACCAAAGAGATCGATTCTTTCTGTGAATTCTGTTTGCCCTAGGCCTTTTCTACGTGTACACCCTTATCACTTCCCCGAGTCCTTTATCACCAACGTGTGTATTTATCGAATGTCGTTTGCAGAACAAAAATAATGCAAAGATTAATTAGTGTTCGTTGAGTATGTCGATCTTGACGAATCTCCTCGTGCCACCCGTCTGCAGGTTGAAGTCTCCCTTCTGCTGCAACCGGCTCCCGGTTATTTCTTCTGGGCCTTTATAAGGCACAAATGCAGCGGAAGCTTCGGGATCTACTGTATCTGCAATGATAATATCTTCTGAATTCGCTTTGTGATTACCGATCGATGGAAATTTGGGAAATCGATCCGGGGTTTTCCCTTGCAACGGGAGTGGCGGGCCTGGAAACTGGTTGTAATTCGGTGATGACAGTTAACGGCGCATAAATAACAGTGCCAAATGGAAAATGTGGACCGGGGATTTTCGGCGAATGAACAGAATAACTGTATTCGTCACAATTTCAAGGGAGACAGGTGTTAGCTGATACATCTCTCTCTCTCTCTCACTCTCTCTCTCTCACTCACTCACTCTCACTTACTGACCTTTAGCTCCAGCAGATAGAGAGATGCCAGGCGGGGGTGGTGGATACGTAGGGAACTCCCCACTAAAGGTTTTTTTTCCAAAACAACTGAAATCTACCCTGTGAGCGTGGGCCCTCCGAACACTTCTTTCCTCTCCATCTCCACTCCAACCTCAGCTATTTTTTTGTTCTCTTTTGGGTCATTCGTATTGGATTCACGTGGTACTTCACTTCCAAGAAAACGCGTAACCACCGGTTTGTTTCTGAAATTGGGTTTTTCTCCATTAACAGCGATATAAACTGTCTGTTCATTCCGGTTCCGATTGCCAGACGAGAGTCTACTTTTGGTGCAGTTTCGGGAACAGCGGCCTCCGGAGGGAGCGAAGGAATAACGATTCTGAAACTCTATTTGGGAAAAAAAACTTTAGTTAAAATAATCCTCCATTCAATCATCAAATTCAGACTACTTTGATTCAGGCCCAATATCGGTGTGAATCCTCCCCGCCCTTCCATATCTGATCTCGGGTAAAATGGCGTCTCTTTGACGACTTGGGAGGTATCTTCGGGTTTCTGATGTTGACTTTGAATTGGAAATTCCTGAAATTACAAATAGGCATATAGAAGTTCAGAAACATTAAATCTTTCCAAACCGTTTTTAGTGACCACACACACACACACATAGAGAGAGAGAGAGAGAGAGAGAGAGAGAGAGAGAGAGAGAGAGACCCACCTGCGATAACTTTGCTCAGCTGTTCATAGGCGGCCGTCGGCAGAGGGAAAGTGTTTGCAGGAATGTTCAAACTTTAATCACGACTGAATTTACAATTATTTCAGTGTCCTACCCAGCTATAAGTGGAGGATTTCCCTTAAGAACTCCGTTTTTCAGCGAATGTTGTTCTATGAACTTCTTCAGCTGCTCTGGAATGTTTGTGGTTTGATCCAGAAACTTTGCCGCTTCCGTCCATATGTTGTTTCTTGTTTTCAGAAGATCAACATCTTCTATATTTTTGTTCTGAACTTGAAAATTCGATTTGTAATACGCCAAAATACTTCGTGTTTTACATCTCCTACAGTAACGGGGCGGCCGTTGTTGAGGATCAAAGCGGAGATGGGCGGTCCCAATAGCAATGGGGTTTCCTTTTGGAAAACCTTTGGAACGAACTACTTTAGTCTAACTTCCACTCACATGTGTGTTCGTTTCCAAATTTCTGGATGATTCTCCATTGAGTTTGACAAAAACCGATGGCGCCGTCTCTGATGGAGGCTCTACTGATCCTAAAGAAGTTTTCTGAACAGGGACAGTTACGGAAGACAATCCGAAGGAAGAAGAATCTGTTAGCTTATGGAAAATCTGGTTATGTTGTTCTTCTGGGGTTTGAGGTAGAACTGCTGGCGGTTGAATCTCCAACTTTACCTGAAACGGGCTTTCCTGGGTTTATTTGAGAAAACACAACCTTCTGCATTCCAGCCACTTCTTGATCCTGACTTCCTCTCAAATTTAGCTGAGAGTGTGAGTTGAGCTGATCTTTCATGTTATTGTTTAAATGTGAATACGCAGCAGGAATATTGGGGAACAACTGCTGAAAAATGCATTTGGTTAGTATGCTCTAAGATTTTTTTTTTTAAAGTAATGGGGGTGTTTCCAGCATATTTCAGAGCCAAACGATTTTTAAACTAAAAATTTTAGGATTGGATCCCGACGCGATGACCCGTAATCTACGCGAACCTGCAACAAAGAAAGAGCATCTTGCACGAATTGGTGCGAAGAAAAACGGCATAAAAAGTTCTATCTTTAACCCAAACGAGCAATTTCATTGAAATTTTAAACTTAAACAGAAACGAGCAATACTCTGGGCACTCGCCTTGCGTTCTATAAGAAACATTGGCTTCTGGGAACGAAATGGGTATACCAATACTTACTGAAAGTGCGGCCTATAGGTTTTTAGGGATATGGTCCCGCAGCGAAAGGAATAGGTCACAAAAGGCGTTATTTGTATTTGTTGTTCGTAAGGAGGACTAGGAAAGGTATCTGAGGTTGTAGAGAGAGTCTTTCCCCAAACGGGCACGGCTATACATCATTCTAGGTACAACTTTTCACTCACATTTTGTGTTTCCGTAATAGGGTTTACAGAATGAAGCATTTTCTTCGGTTCAATTGGAGCCACATTAAAGGGAACTGCGTTCATTCCACTCTAAACTGTAAAAGTTTTATAGTTCTTGCAAATCCTAATTCGGCTGTGTTTTTGTATTTTTACACCGTACGTAAAATAGCGATTTTCATTTTAGCCGAAGTAGGATCGGCGAGGAATGAATTGTTTAGGGTGTACCTGTTCCTTTCTGTGCAGAATTTTGTGAATTTTCTCCCTTTCCTCCCTATTTAATTGCATTAAACTTGTAGAAATCCACAAGAATTTCTCATTTCCACTGAGAGAATCATTAGCAGAAACGGAGGAAATACCATCGATCACCTAAACTTGCATTTTCATTTTTAATCCTGTGCTCCTACCTTCTCTAACTTTGCATTTACCCCTTCCTTCATTTTTTGGAACCTCTCGGTTTTTAATTTTCTCTGGCTGGCTGCCAATTGTTGCAGTTGTTCTGTCAGTTGAGTTGGAATCACTCCCTTATGAAGAAGATGCACGGAAGCCTCTGTGAGTTTTTGGACCATCGCTTTATTGCTACAACCTGGTTTTTTATGGAAGCATGTGGTACTTACCATGAAGCAAGAATGGCTTCAATCTGTTGAATACGAGGAACTTCCCCCATTTTCGATTGAATTAGAGCCAAAGCGTGGATTGCAAAGTCATTGTCACAGTCAGGACTATTCTAAGAATTTACTTAGGAAGCGAAGCACATTGGGACTACCTCAAAGTCATCGAAGCCTTGCACAACAGTTAGAAAAATAAATAGAAAGCAGAGTGATTGTTTCATTTTAGCATGAATAAGCGATTAAAAGGTGATATTTTGTATTGACGGATGACGAGGGATTACTGGCCGGCAGCGGTGATCGAAAGGACTGGTCAGTGCAATTACCGCCTGCGACTGGTTGAGGTAAACGGATGGAGGGGGCGAGTTATGAAGGACAGGGAAATATGAGCTATCCAAGGGCTATAGTTAGTCTGAAGTGGTCAGTTTGTTTGTTTTGGCTCAAGGGCGAGAGTTGGCAAGAGTCAGAACATGATTCTTTTGTTCTAGTTTGTAGGCTTGTTTTATTGATTATTTCTTCAATTTGTAATCCATATTTAGTGGAAATATGTACGTCATGGATTTCCAGCTTTTCGTATGCATTATAAAAGAAGACTTCTTGGTGTTTTTAGCAGTTCAGATTTACACCAAAATGCCGGGATGATAAACAAAGGGGCAAATGATAAAGTTGTGTGTGTGTGTGTGTGTGTGTGTGTTTGTGTGTGTGTGTGTGTGTGTGTGTGTGTGTGTGTGTGTGTGTGTGTGTGTGTGTGTGTGTGTGTGTGTGTGTGTGTGTGTGTGTGTGTGTGCACGTCCGCTTTTTCTCTGCGTCTTCGCTTTTTGCACGCTCTTTTCGCCTGCACGAATGCTGTATTAAAGCTGATTTTGGCAGGATTCCAATTTGGCGAGGGCTATATGTGTGAGTGTGTATTCGTATGTTTGTGTGTGTGCGACAGAGAGAGATTGAGAGAGAGAGAGAGAGAGAGAGAGAGGGGGGTTAGAGAGGAGAGTGAGCAACACTTCCCGAGAGTCCACAAAACCATACACCCAAGTTTCGAAAAAAAACACACTAGAAAGAAAAAACTGGAGTAGAGTTGTATTTGATTATCTTGTCCGGTCTTTGACATTTTATGTGCCTCATTAACAAAATATAACCTTATGGTGCTAACTCAAAAATATGCCGAACCCCTTAGCGCGTTTGCAGTTTCTTTGTTCTATCTCCGCCCGATCACCAGTTTGATGACATCCGCAACCAGCCGCAATCTGTCCAGTCGGCTGGTTGTAACCAGTCGGATCGTTTACAATTGAGATGGAATGATTCATTTGAGCCAGTAGGCTGTCTACAAAGTTCCTTAATATCCGGGAGCGGTCCTGGGAGGTGGGCAGTGGTCGCAGCCTCCGCCGCTTCCGGGAGCTCCAGCGTCTCCAGGTCCTCCAGGGGCTCCGGGGTTTCCGGGGGCTCCGTCCGGTCCTGCGTCTCCAGGAGGTCCAGGGGGTCCGGGCTGAGAGCTTCCGGCAGATCCTGGGTTTCCAGCGGGTCCGGGAGGTCCGGGAGGTCCAGGGGGTCCTAAAGAGAGAAATGTTAATAGAAAAGTTTTTCATTTTACCAGCGGGACCGGGAGATCCGGGAACCTCGGTGACCTGTCCAGGTCCTCCAGGCTGTCCAGGTGCTCCGGGCTGTCCATCGCCTCCGGGAGGTCCAGGGGGACCAGCAGGTCCGGGGGGTCCAGGAGAGGGAGGAGGAGGGCTGTTTCCAGGGGCTCCGGGGTTTCCTGCAGGTCCGGGTCCTCCGGGGTTTCCAGCAGGTCCGGGAGGTCCAGGTGGGCAGTCGAAGCAGAAATCGGCGGCAGTCGGGGCAGCTCCAGCCGAGGCATCGGAGCCAGGCTGACCGGCGGAACCGGCCTGTCCGTCCTGTCCAGGGTTTCCATCCTTTCCGGGAGGTCCTGGGGGTCCAGCGGCTCCAATTCCGCAAGAGCAGCAAGAGCCTCCTCCACCGCCGCCACCACCACCGGCGACACCGGCTCCAGAGTCGTAGCCTCCTCCACCGCCACCTCCACCTCCACCGGTGGCGTAGCCTCCAGCACGGGCACGGACGGCATGGCGGCCAGCGGCACCCCATCGCTCCCAAGCGGTCTGACGCTTCTGGCGACCATCCACGCCCTTGATGGTCTCGAAGCGGTGGAATTCGTCCCATAGACCGTCGGTTCTGTGACGGCAGAAGTCAACCTAAAACGAGGAATAGGAAGATATTGAAAAGAGAGATAGAGATAGAGATAAAGAGAGAGAGATAGAGAGAGAGATAGAGAGAGAGATAGAGACATACCTCGTTCTGGAGGGACGACTGCACGTGCTGCATGTAGTTGTACAGCATGGGCACAGCAACGATGGCCGTCAAGGTGGCAACCTTAAAACAACGTTTTTTGTAGTTTCAAAAATTAATTAAAATAGGGGATTGGAACACAAGTATTTCAATACTCACCGTCGAGATGGAGATGCCGAAGAAGGCGAGCCTTTTAAGGCTGTCGGCCTCCTGAATTTTCTCTTTTTCGTCCATCACCCTGAATGTTTTCATTAGGTCAACTATACACTGTATATAGGAAACGCGAATCTCTAAAACACGGGTGTCTAACGTGCAAAAGATAAAATGAAAGCCCTAGCTTATAAAACAAGGATTGAGAATAAGAATAGACAGTGATTGGATAGAGTAATCGAGAAACTTACAATGACGGTGGGGAAAGAAGCAGTCCGTTACTTTAGTCTCGTTTCTCCCTTTTATACAGTTAGGGTGAACCAGTCAAAGCTCCGCCTCCGGCGCTAAAAGTGTACGGTAGGTGCAAAAAACAGGCTACTGTATGCGGCAGATCGCCAGATTAGCATCTACGAATGGATACAAGGAATTATGACTTTTATCTCGCGGAGATCGCGACATTTCAATTAGGGAGAGTGTTTGCGAAAGTGGAGTGATTCGGGCTGTGGAATTGTGAGAATTTGTCCGATTCCTTTACTCACTCACTTAATCAATCACTAACTCACTCATTGACTCACTCATTCACTCACTCACTTAATAAGGTTTTGTGCGTTCAGATGACTCGTCAAACCTATATGCTCAGAGCTTCAACGCGTTTCGCCTTTAGTCAGGGTCACCAACAACGACCGCATCACCCTCGAGAAAGACCAACACCGCCTATGGCGTCGTCAAGAAGTTCCGATGCGAGTGCAGAGTGATACACAGGTCCCCCATGCAACCCAACCTCCAATAAAGTATCTTCTTGCATTTCCCCCCTCAAACGCTGTATTATCACATGATTGTTTAACTAAAAAGACGAACACTCTCAACCTGTTTCCTAATCGAAGTTGCCTCCGGTGTGACCGTTACTTATCTCCGGTCACAAACGCTTTGTCTTTCCGTCCTTGTTGTCCTCTTGTTTGTTTGTTCGATTCTCTGCAAACCTCGTGTCTTAATGCATCTTGCAGCCGCTTATACCAACCCGTCAAGTGTGGAACCCGTCAAGGTAACGAGCGCGGGATTGCACAAGAACTAGTCGGCTGGTGATTAATCTGATTTCATTCTCTCAACAGGAATATTTGGATTGCAATTTGTTATGAAAAGTAACACAAATTGATTTTATAAAAGTAACCACCAGGTTTTCACAACGGAAATGAGTCAAATTGCGCAATTGCCAAATTGCGGCATGACTCTTTTCAGCACCGCTTCAGGAAATAATTCCTCACATAATGCTTGACAAGATCCATTCGCATATGATTTAAATGAGCATGGAAAACTTCTGGGCGATCCCTTTAAGAGGAAAAGATTAGAGAAAATCACAGAAACCTGGCTGATTTAACGGCTTTCAGCCGATTTCGGGCGAAGTCCAACAACAAAAAACTCAAAAATTCAAAATGGCAGTTTCAGCACAATTGAGACAATTTTGGGTAAATTCATTACGGCACAAGCTGTTCCAAAAGGCATGAGATTACATGCCGCATGAACCTGACACCGAAACTTGAACTAGATCATGATGTGTTTTTTGTGATCTATTTTAAGTAAAATTCACTGAGACTTTCACGCGGCACATTGTTTTTAATCTTGCTCTATCCCACATCCTGAGGTCAGTTGATTGGTAACTTGGGTTAGTTAAATAAACGCTCCGTGCTTTTGCAAACGTTGCTTGGGGTATTTAAATTCGTTTCAATAGTTGTTCCCTTCCGGACAATTTCTTCCAACCGTTTTATACGAGAAGTCAAATCTGGAAGTTTTCTACTTTTCCCTGAGAACCAGAGAAGGGAATTTCCGACTGTTTGCTATTTGCTTCGTTTTCGAGATGGTTTCCGCCGATTCCGGAGGGAATGTGGGAATCCGTGACCGCAAACGGGTCGGCGGCCGATACGATTGCGATCTGTTGTGCCAACCAACTAGTATTCCGTTCATCAAAGGCGGTCGACGCTAGACAAAGAGACACAGATAACTGAAACCGGGCAGCGGTCTCGGGGAACCGCTAGAGGTGATCTGTTTATTATTTCACAAGTTTCAAAAACACATTTACATAGTCGGAACCTAACACAAATTGCGGGCGAAAATGAGAGGAGATCGGGAGAAGATCGAAAAATAAAGATCTGAATGAATGAGGTTGTGCGTCGCGAGAGATTCGCCCCTGAGAGACAAATCAGCACACGAACACCCGAAAAATAGAAAACTCTGATCGAATGACTCGTAGTTGCAGCGGCTTAGATAACAGAATACAATTTTACAATTAAACCAAACTACAAAATACACGAAGTAGACCCTGAATGAAGCACCGGCGGAAAGGCATCACTCCTCCATTGGCACCGCGTGGTCCGACATTCCCGTGTCCGTGAGATCCCCATCCACGTCGTCTTCCTTAAAGGCAAAGGTTGGAAAAGTGTATTGTCCCAGATACAAACAATATATAGCATTTTACAGACTACAGCCACCCTTTAGTACTAATACTAACCTCTTGTTCTGTGACTCCGGTGGTTTCGCCGCCTTCCTCTCCATCGTCATCCTCGGTTCTATCCAGCGACAGCAACATCTTCCTGAAGCTGCAGATCTTGTGAGCTAGCTTGTAGACTCCTTGAAGACTCTTTCTCTCCTCAATAACCTAAATCCCCCATTTGTACCATACTCCAATCGATAAATTACCTCTGGTCGCAGTTCTTCCAGGGCGGAGAGCGGCTGGAACATCGGGACATTCTTGCGGGTGACGGCCTTCTCGTAGACCTTGGCTGCCTCCGAAGGCGAGTACTCTTGCACTTTGGCCTCGGTGAAGCCGTACAACTTGACGAGGAAGTTCTTCAGGTAAAGGAGGATGAAACAGGACTGGCTGTTCAACATCAAAGTGAACAGAGCCGTCTTGTCATCGGGGAAGCGATCTGGAAAAGAAGATATTTCACAACCTTCGACACAATTTGTGATTGAAGGGATTTCAGAAACGCTATGCTAAGAGAAAGGGAGTAAAACGTACTGAAAAGCATCTCCGGTTCGAACAGTACGTCGTCCTCTTCCGGCGGCTGGTTGTGAGGCATCACGAGGTTCTCCTTGAACTGGTTGACTATCGTCTGGCCGGAGAGGGAAATGATGCTGTCGATCTGACGGATGGCGTAGAGAGGTTCGTCCAAGACCTGGCAAAATCACAACTAGAAAAAGAACAATTGGTGTACCTGATAAGGGAACATGGCTATGTTGTCGGCCACGAAGATCCACTCCTCCAGAGACAGTTTCTCCCGACAATCTTCGCTGAATAACCTGAAACCACAGTCTAAATGAGAAAGAGATGGTATCATTACCTCAAAGTGCTGTTGAGGAAGGATCTTCTGTGCGAGCGGTTGCCCCTCAGACTCGAGTACAACCCGCTGAGAATCGCCTGGCCGTCGTTTGTCATCCTCGGCAATCCGGAGGCGTCGCGACCGCGAGCTGAAAAAGCTACATAAATAACGATCTTTTTTATTACAATTTTAAAACACAGCTAGCCGTTTTAAAGGACTGCATACAATAGGTCAATCTACCACACAATCTTAGGAACGAGTATTCATAAAACAAAAAAATTGTAAATCAACATTTACCAGCATACGCAGATAGCCGAGCAATTCTTTGACAGCAAATTCATTTCTCTAAAGGCCAGAACCAAACTAGTAAGAAAATTTCGCGAATTTTGACAAAACGGTTAACATCCTTGGCATTGTCCGGATATAATGAAGCGCGCACATTAAAATTTGTCACTTGTTCAGGAACAGACCGTCCTTTAATAGTGAAAATCCGCTGGCGGCGAGCTGAAAAAAACGTAGAAAAACCGACTAGTAGTCACGATAGCGGAGGCGTCGCAGGCTCGGATTCCTCTGACCACGAGGACATTTGGAGGCTTGATCATGAAGTTCAATCGGAAGGCAATTCTGATTCCAGCGATGGCTTTGCTCTAAAATCGCTACTTTATTACTGAAATGAGTTAATTTCTCACCTGGACCATTCCGGAGTACTTGGTGTCGATCTCCTTCAGAAGATTCTCCACCTTGTTGCGGATGGTATTCACGGGGTCCGTCGTCATTGCGATCAACGTAGGAATCGAGGATCCGGGGGTCACCAGTCCCTGATTCAGGGTCAGGCACGTTACCTATAAAGAAGGGAATGTGAATTTAAAAATAATCAAAATACCTGAACGGAGGCCTGACGAACAGCCTCGTTCGGGTAGAAGTAGCAGTTGAGGACGCTGTTCCAGTAGACTTGGATGACGGCGGAGCTGAGACCAGAACCCGAAAGCTCCATTTCCTTCAGATTCTGATGATCCTTCGACTTTTCCCACTCGGCGTTGCTTTTAACAGCCTTGCGGTCTTCGTTCAACAGGAACAACTCCAGGTTTTTCAAAGCCTTAAAAAAATAAATTTCAGGTTAAGAAATTGGGGAACTACCTGAATCTTCAGAGGAAGGTAGTGCGATTCGGTCAACATCATCACGGACATGTACATGTTCTTGACTTCCGGTCGGGCGAGGTACTCGGCGTACTGGGCACAGATATGACCTACAGTAGGATTATGTAACGATGAAAAATAAGACTAACCCATAGAAGTGAGGGCCTTCTGGCGAATTGCTTGGTTTGTGCTGTGGGAGAAGTGCTCCAGAAGCATGAAGACATTGTCACGGTACCTTCTGAAACAATGCTTGGAATAAAATGAAGTAAGGAAGTCAAACAGTTGGCCTTACAATGGGAATCATGGGCACTAGGAAAATGCACGTGAAATCTGGCACTTGCCAAATACATGATTGAATGTGCTGCGTGGGAGCGAACTTTTCCCACATTAAAAAATAGCTATATTCATTAAACAGCGAGCGGGTACACGGAAAATCGGCCTTTTAGACAAGCTGGGAAGGTTTTTGATATGACAAACATAGCTACAAATAAAGAGCTGTTCCCACCTGCTCTCTGGGCTATCTTCGTCGCTTTGCAGATTGTCGGCAATCTCGGTGTTTGGTGCCAGATTGACCACCACCAGATTCTTCGTCGCTTCCACATCCCCCTCCAGAATGGCGTCAAAGTCAAAGTACCTCGCCAGCAGTCCGATGGTGTAAACAGCTCTGAAAAAAACATGAGAAAGGCATAAAATATCCAGTTACCTCTGAAGCTGAGGCATTCGGTTCTGTGGGATCTTCGACAGATCGTTGGGATACGTCATTTTGATCGCGTTGAGGTTCTCTGAAAAGGCAGTATTTTTCAGCAAACGGCAGATTGCGTACTGAGGAAGAGGAGGAACCTCTGCGTCATGTTCGTCGGTTTTCGGGGGAACTTGTGCCAGACGGCCGAGGCACAGCCGATGGCAGAACCAACGATGACCATTCCACTGCTGGTGGCCAGATTGGCGAGAGATTCGTCCAGTCTAAGAAAATACATACGTAACATGGAGGACGAAGAACAAACCCGCTGAGGAAGGCATCACTCGGGTGGTTCATCAAGGGTACCACACGCTCCAACATGCAGATTACCTCATTCAGCACCTAAATACTCAAGTTAAGCACAAGAATTCGACTGACTAACCTGTTGTTCGGCCGGTGTTCCTGCGGTCATGGAGAGGTAGGGTTGCAGAGTCTCCGCATGCTTAACCATAAGCTCCGGACGGACCTAAAAATTGATTTTTTTGCTTAAAAACAGAATGCTTAAAGAAGAAAACGGTTTTTTAGGTACCAATCGTCGCAACAAAAAAATGGTTTGCTGGGGTTGCAGTAATTCTGGCCCAGAATTTCTGGGGCACGCTTTATGGGGCGAGCCTACACGAATTGAACCCTTTTGCAATGTCACGTATTCAGTGTCACGACGCTATGAAAACTGGGCCGGTAAAAATTATTGTACCGCTTTACTGGTAGCAAAATAAAGCAAACGTGGTTAGGTCAGCAGCTAACTTTCGCTGATGAACATAGAAAGTCGTTAAAAAAGCCGAACCTTGCTAAAGATGCTGAGAGTGGTGAGACAGGCGAGGAGTCTGTCCTGGTTGTTCTTCTGAAGCTGTGCTCCGGACAGGTCCTCTCCGTTCATATTAGAAGTGGCAACCACTGTGTCGGAGGCCATCTTCGTCTCCAAAACGAGAACATTGTCCACCAAAGAGTCGACGATCTGTCGACTGGCGGAAATCAGCGTCTAAAGGCGAGTATAACAAAAACAACCGGTTTAAGAGCACCTTGTCTCCCTGCTTCAGGAGCGCCTGCAGCAGTTGTTCCAAGAAGTCGATCGTCTGTTCTGTAGCGCAGAGCTGAGCCACGGCCGTCATTTGAATCACCTGTGAAAGATTAAATATTTCAAAATAGAAACGAAAAATACCTTCTTTATGAGAGTCTCCGGGTGTCTGTCGCTGCAGGGCTGGAACCAAAGGGCCGCAAAGGTGTCTTGCACCAATTTCTTCACTCCGTCCTCGTCCACAACACGGCGCACCAACTTGGCCAACATATCGGGGATCTAAATAGCCACGGTGGTTAACATTACGCAATTACGGCTTACGTTATCAAAGTTAGGGTACTTTTCGCAGATCTCGCGCATGATGCGGATGACTCTCTTCCTCACCGCGGTACCAGAGTCCTGAAGAAGGCATTTAAAACTATGAAAAAACACAGAATACCTTGATTCTCTCCAAGAGTATGGAATAGTAGGTGGGGATGAACTCTTCCTTGACGAGCAAGAATTTTCCCAGCAACTCGATCGTGGCCTCGCGCACAGCCGCATTCGGATCCATCATTCGGGAGTTGACGGCGTTTCGAACATCGGCCTAAGGACATCAATAAGAATTGAATTTGTACAAAAACGAAATTCAAGTGTATTTTAAAGTAATCCCGTTCGTCGATTGCTTCAGTCATTTTAAGAGTTGTTTCGGTATTTTTAAAGAGTGAAAAAGAGAAAAATTGTTGCTAATGAAATGTCACTTCATTATGCGTTAAACGTCGGCAACCGAGGGCAATTATAAGGAAAATAATGAAACTAACCATTCCAAGAACCTCATGGTCGGCCTCGATGATCTGTGTGAGACACTTCATCGCCCTCGTCCTCAATCCGACAGTTCCCTCCACCGTAACTCCGTAAAGAATCTAAAAAAATCCTTATTAAAAGATAACCGAGTGTTCCCACGTGACGGAGGTAAGTTTCGAAGGAATGGCTGAATTCGCGACGGGAAGCCAGGTATTTCACAGCCCACGCAGCATCGGACTCCATCATAACGTTACCCAAACGGCTAAAAAAAGAGTAACTATGCGAAAGTACAAATTCAAAACTACCCAATGGTCTCCGAACGTTTCCTCATGTGCTTCCTGTCGACAAGCTTGATGAGGAAGTCCTTCATAGCAGCGCCTTTCTCATACATTCTATCCAGACGTTTTTCCAATTTCCGTCGGTCCTAAGTATTCTCTTTTTATAATAAAAAAAAGCGTTGCTAACCTTATCGCTGAGGTCCTTGTGTTTCTCCGCCTTGAACTGTTGCTTAGCCATGTCCAGGTCCTCAGCAGTCTCTTTGTACCACTCCCCAGCGTAAAACACAACAGTGAACTGGAAAAAAAAACCAACGTAAGTGTTGTATAAATTCGTGGATCTGCCCGAAAACGCCTCATCAGAGTAGTTTTGGCGAAAAGTATACCATAAAACTTCCTTTAAAGGGACAGTAAGGAGGGTTTTTATTTCATTTTTGATCGGATACGGTCGGAAATTATGCGAATCAAAAATTCTAAAATGTCTCGCACCCTCTGCTTTTCCAGAGCTATTTTATCCAATTAGACTGAAATTTGGCTCATTAGCATGTTTTGTAAATGTCGGACACGCAGGGCGTACTGCCCTGCCCGTCTACAAATCTGTAGACCCGTTTTTTGCGACTTTGAAGTGGATTTTTACAAAAACGGTAAATTTTCGTCCTAAAGTCATATATATTTTCATGATCAGCGAATTTTTCTCTCCTAATTGAGCCAATGTTGTAAAACCCGCCTGACTACCCCTTTCAAATATTTTTTACCAACCTCAACACTGGCATCATCTCCTTTCTTTTCGATCAGGTAGTCGATGAGAGCCTGTTCCAGTTTCTTCAGTCGATCAGTGTTTGAAAGCTAAACAAATGGGTATCAAAAAATACTGTAACCAAACGAACATCGCTGATATCGACTTCATCCACAGTGGCCCATCGGGTCTCCTCCTGCTCTTCGAACACTAGCGTTTTCACCACAATCGCCAGTCGTTGGTCCGAATCTTCGTGGGCGGAACGGGTGTCTTTCCTTAGACGCGCAGTGATGGAACCCAGGTAGTCCAAACTGGCCTGACGAATCGTCATATCCGTGGATTTGGCTCTGAACATCAATTGTTTTATAGATAATAGGTTAACTAACCTGTAGTGTTTCACCAGAAGAGTTCCCAAGACGGTGAGGATCATCTCAGCCGCGGGCCACTCGGGTTTGTAGAGAGCTGTGAGCAGATCCTGAAGGAATCCGTCGAAAATACGACGGTAGTCTTCCTCTCCCTCGCTTTTGTTTCCCTTACAAGAGCACCTAAACGTCTAAGGTAATAACAAAGTGACGGAACTGAACTCACTTGCCCAGGAAGCCCTGGAGAAAGACTCCCGTAAGCCTTTGGGCGTCCAGGATGGAATCCTTCACGACGGTGTCCGGATTCAGTTCGTTCTTTCCTTGTTCTTCGTGCTTTTTTCTCTTCGGCATCTTCAAAAGGAACAAATAAATAAGTAATCTTAGGTTCAAAATCACCTTGACGACGCTCTGAATCAACTGCATGACGAGGACCGTGGTGTTGCTGATCCAGTGGTCGTGGTCCAGTCTGTAGCTGTTGTTGGTGTTCTTTCCAGGCGGCAGACGGTGCAGCGAATTCAGAATATCCGTGAGGATGGAGATCCTAATCTGGTCGTCTCTGATGGAATCGATCGCGAAGATGTTCGAGGCGAGGATCATTGCCTAAAATAAGCATAGATTTTGGCTCTAATCTGACATAAAATGTTTGTTCAAAGGTTCTCCAAAATGGTGTCTCGGATTCAACGTAAGCCATAGTTCTCACTAGAAGGGCCGGTCCGCGGGCCGCTGAGGCGAGAAAAATGTCAGCCAGGCTGGTTTCAGCCCCGGTTTGTAAACTTGTCAAATTTAAAATTATTTTAATCGTTATCTTACGCTTACGTTAAAATTTTTAAGTTAACCCCGCAAACACGTTAATTATACTTGTATTACACATTTAAACTACTTTTAAGTCAGCAAAAATCAAGTGTCCCAACCGGGATCGAACCTTGGTCGCGTGGGTCTAGGTGGTCACAGTAGACGGACCGGACAGGGCCGAGGATTTTTTTCAAGTCGGTTCGGCCCGTGAGAACTATGCCGTAAGCAAGAAATTCGAAATCCAACCTGCTGCTGGAGAACTCCGACGTTGTTCACAAAAAAAGAGGAAATGGCGAGAGTGGCCAGGTGGTGGAGACTCGTCTCAGGCAACGACTGCACTTTTACCTGAAAAACTCAAAAGTATTAGGAAATCGGAACAAAATTGATATGCTCCTTTCAAAACCTTCATTGTCAGCCGCTGTACCTGCGTATATAATATTTTGCATAACCTCTACGAATAGCATTGAAATCTTGACCCAATGAAATGTAGTAACTTAGGCGGCAACAACACAAAATGATAAAAATAATGAAACCCACGAGTTGAGCAAAGCAGGTCATTAAATCAGCGATGCGGGTGTAGATTTCCTCCACCATCTTGGTCCTGTTGTTCGTACCAGCCTTCTTTTTACGCCTGCCGTCCTCGGCTAAATAAATAAAATAACCATGAACCCAAAGATACAAACTTTTCCCTTTGCGACCACTCTTAGAAGCTCGAAAAACGCTATCCGAAGCGGGGAACACGATGTTATTGAGGTAGTGCTTGCACAGATTGATCGCTCGGTCGATGGCGTCCTCGATAAATACCTAAATCCACACAAAATCAGAAATAAATTTAAAAAAAAAAAATCTGACCTGTTTGGGCATTTTGTAGGAGGTCATGATGATGAGAGCGGCAGAGGCAGCGTCACACGCCCTGTTCAGCCGGTCTCCAACGAGTTCCTTCAACGCCGCTTCGTCTTCTTCGCCGTCTTCATCGAAAAATAGAGGAACGAGGAGTCTGGATCCGTCTTGGCTGATCACATCGCGCATATTCCGCTCCAACATGTAGATCACTTTCACCAATCTATCCACGGGGACCTGAAATTTAAATAAAAGTGATACACCAGCAGAAAGCTAACAAAACCGACAATTCTACATGAAAAAAAACTCGTACGATGTTATCATTTTTCGGACCTTTTATCTTCTACGCACGATTCAAAAAAGAACCAGAACAGATGTAGAACTAACCTTGTTAAGTTTGCGCCAGCTTTTGAGTTTCTGGGCCTCCTTCCTGAGCTCATCCACCGTGACCCTTTCAATCAACAGCTCCGGATTGACCTCGTCGTCTTCGCCGTCGTCCTCCTCGATGGCTTTGCCATTAGCTGCCATCAACACGTCCATATCCTCGACTTGGTCGAGTACCTGCTCTACGAGCTGGGAGAACTTGGCAAACGAATCGTTCTCTGCCAACAACTGAAACAACCTTTTTTGCTACAACCAAACGCTGTTACATCATTGTTCCAGCAGTCCTGGTCATCGTCGATTTTCCTCCTTCGCTGCTTCTCCATCCTCTTCCGCTGTCGTTCATTCCATTCCAAATCACGCTGATAAATGACTAAAACAACAAAAAGTACGAAATAAACGGGATTGCCTCACTCTCAGTCGGAGTGGGCGGTCTCTCCTCCTCCCTCTTTCTCTTCTTCTTCGGCGTCTTCGTTTCATCATCACTCGCTCCACTCGTCCCTTCCTCTCCCAGCCTGTGTTCCGCCGCCTCCATCTTCGCGATCAGTTCCAAATCACGCTTCAGGGCTTCCTAAAAATAAAAATAATTTTATTTCATGAAAAATATGCATTTAAACTAGACGTAAAGTATTAAAAATGATGCCTGAAAATTGAAAGAGTCCTAAATATTGTCCAATCAGTTCTGTTCGGTACTGTTCGTGTCGGGACCCACACCCAAGTCCTGAACGGACCACCTATAGGTGATTTATTTTTGCATTATGAAAGTTAGAATTGGGTAAAGCCAGCGGTCTCGAATTAAAACGCAGGTTACAAAAAATAATCGCAATTTCGAACCGTTTTACTTAACTTTAGCTAGGATTAAAGGGCAAAAGAAGGTCCTCCTTTTAAAAATACACAACGTACTTGTCAAAACACGCTCTGCTGCCCTATGACTAACATGCTGTGCACTATGCGGTCAGGTGAGGTGAAAATAGGTAGTACTTATACAGGCGACCTCACCCGATAATGCTATCTTAAAGCCCTAGTTAGTGCTCTAGATTCGCTAAAACGGATTATTATGCTCCTACAAACTGAGAAAAATGCGATCTATGGTTTGTAACATCCTCGTTGCTTTGTAGAATAATAAAAGAATTAAACGAAAAAAAAAATGTGTTTGTCTACGCACTTCATCGTCCTCTTCGTCCACCGTGTGCTGTCTCACTCTTCTCCTCCTCCCGTCTCTGGCGTCCGAAGGATCGAAGTAATCCGTCAAGGAATCGTACAGACTTTCCACCTATTTAAATGAAGTAAAAGTAAACAAATATAATAAAAAGTCAACCATGTCTTTCTTTTTTCTTTGATTTCCTCCCTTCGGACACTTTCCCATGCTAATCATCTGCTTTCTCAATTTGGCCGCTTCCTTTGAATCCAACTGGAAAATCAGAAGATGTTTTGTTTGATGATTTTGGCACCTGAATCTGCACTTTCGGTACTTCGTTCTCCGGTTCTGTGGATGTCGAAGGTTCGTTGACGTCTTGAACCACCGGTGCAGGCTTCACCGGGGCTGGAGGCGGTGGTTGCACCTTCTCCGGTTGCACAAGAACTCTCTAGAATGAAAAAAATGCAATGCTAGTAAAATAGGGGACGAACAGGAGGTCCGTCCTGGACAAAGTCTTGAATTGTGAGCATGTCCACTTCGTTGTCGTGTTCCGGCTCCACATCGAAAGCCTAAAATAAGGGAATTTACTTGGCAATTAACGAACGTTGACAGCAACCATAAACGGATTGACATAGGTTCGTTTTAACTAACCTCCGAATTGAGTTCTATAACGCTTTTGATGATATCTGGCATAATGTTGAGAGGGAGATCGTTGTTTTCCTGTTCCACCATGTCCTGTCGTGTCCGTCTACAAAAATCGAATATTTCGAAGGCTGAGTATCTTACATGTCGCTGACGTCGACCTGAGCCAGGCACTTTGCGATGAGGGACACGGCGTTCTGGTCCAGATTGGCCAGAGTGGCGTCCAAACTGTCGTGTTCGCTGACGATCGGAATAGTAGAAGTTGCCATGTTTTCACAGGGAAACGGGATCAACGTACGCACTGGAAAGGGGGAAATTCGAGAAAAGAAGGGGGTGACTTACAGTCGGAGAGGAAATGCGTAGAAATGAGGGATAAAGGGTTCCCAATGTGCTCCATACGGTTCACCATGTCCTTTTGAACCTGGAAAAGTCGAATGTAACACATAAATTATGCCCTTAAGGATTGGTACCCCCAAGAGGCAGATACGAATTAATGAGCAGCATAGTGACCCCTAGCTGGCACGAAATACGGTAGACCACACATAGTATGAAAGCTGTTACAAAAGGGGAGGCGGACGGGGTATAGCGCCAAATTTTAGTCCGTGGCTGCTCGAGTCTGGTCGAAACTCCGATTTGTTAAATTGCCACTATTTCACAATTAATTATTATTATCATCTTATAACGAAGCTGATCGACTGAGAAGTTAATTCGCTGCTCCTCCGCTCGAAATGAACCCAAGTAAAAATAAAACCATAAACCCACACATTCGTTTTCCTTCTTTTTCCGCATCTGTTCCTCTCGTATCCGCATCAGTTTATCCTTTTCCAATCGTTCTGCCTCCTCGCGACGTCGCTGCTCCTCTGCGATTCGAGCGGCCTCTTCCTAAAACCCCGTTTTTCAGCCAGACTCTGATCAAACTACAAAGTCTTTCCCTCTGATCAAACTACAACTACAAACCTGTTGTCTTATCATTTCCTGTCGTTCCTTCTCCCTCTGAATCATGAGTTCCTGTTCCCTCCGTTGCTGCTCCGCCCTCTCCGCCGCCTCTTTCTGCCTCCGTCTCTCCCTCTCTTCGTGTTCCCTCTCCCGTCTCCTGTCCTCTAGAATGCGTTGTTGCTCCTCCAGCAGTCTTTGTTGGTGCAGCTGTGCGGGCGTCTGCACCGGTTGCTGCTGCTGTTGTTGGTACTTGAATTAAATCGTAAAATAGATCCCTTCTCCACCCACCATAGCCGCCTGTGGCTGGTGCTGTGGCTGTTGCTGCTGTTGTTGGATGAATCTGTGCTGTTGGTGCTGTACTTGCTGTTGTACAACCGGTTGCTGCTGTTGTTGTAGCAGATGCTAAATATTAGAATCGAAAAGTCCCAAAGTGAGCCCACCTGTTGCTGTTGCTGGAACATCGGCTGCATCTGTTGACTCTGCATCTGCATCAAGTAATTCTGTTGTTGAAAGGGGTCCATAACCATCTAAAAATCGAAATTAACACGGAAACGGAATAAAACTACCTGGTTATTGCCGTAAAATCCAAAATTATTCATGTACTGCTGCTGGATCAACATCTGAAAAATGGAAAATAAATGCATAAAGCTGAAACAAACCGGGTTGTACTGTGCCTGTTGCTGGTTCACCATTTGCTGCTGCGGCTGTTGTTGACCATGACCACTCAGCCCCATAGAATTTTGAAAATTCTGAAGAAAACATTACACGATTAAAGAAATCACTTGCCTGAAGCTGGTGCGGATCCATTTTAGACCGTCGGGACCGGCCCGCTCAATATACAGCGCTGAAAGAGTGTATTTAGCTGGAATAAGGCAAAGAGAGCAAAATGAAATTTTCACAAAATTGTTACGAGACACGTGATTCAAGTTATGTAAAGTACGGGGATACTGAAACTTCGAAATGCTTTTGAAAAATATAATTAAAAATTTTATTTATGAAAAAAATTTAATTTTCTGAAGGGAATTAAGTACGGTATACCGCGGGAAAATCGTTTATTTAAATATTCCAAATTTGTAAAGTTCTCGTTAGTTGAGCTAAAGGGCGATATTTTCGTGTACGGTGGCGATGGGGCGCAATTACGTACTCATATTTTATTAAATGGGTGCCTGCTGCTTAAAAAGTGATGTGAACCAATGCTGAAAAAAACAAATTGGTTGGCAGTGGAAATAGAACGCTTTATTTTTTTCCATTTCAACTGATAGCCTTTGGCCCTAGCACATGGGACCACATGAAAAGAACCCGACATCTTTAAAAATTAATTTTAAAAAAGGAATTCAATTTTTTTTAACCTTATAGTTGGTTTCGGGAAACTTTGCAAAGCTTTAAATAAATAACCAGGAGGGTACGCGTGCCAAGGGCGCGCACCCTCCTGGGGCGCGGTTAGGCGGCCTGGGGCTTGTGGACTGCGCTTTGGTGTCCTCTTCATCTCGCTTGTTTAGCCGGTTTAGAAAGATATTTATTCATTTATCGACACATACACACCAATGCATGGATTAAGAGCTAGAGTTAGAGTTAAAGAAAGAGAGAGAGCGATGCGAGAGAGAGAGAGAGAGACATAGAGACATAACACAGAGACACAGAGACACAAAGACACAGAGACGCAGAGACACAGAGACACAGAGACACGGAAACACAGAAACACAGAGACACAGAGACACAGATACACAGAGACACAGAGACACAGAAACACAGAAACACAGAAACACAGAGACACAGAGACACAGAGACACAGATACACAGAGACACAGAGACACAGAGACACAGAGACACAGAGACACAGAGACACAGAGACACAGAGACACAGAGACACAGAGACACAGAGACACACAGACACAGAGACACAGAGACACAGAGACACAGAGACACAGAGACACAGAAACACAGAAACACAGAGACACAGAGACACAGAGACACAGAGACACAGAGACACAGAGACACAGAGACACACAGACACAGAGACACAGAGACACAGAGACACAGAGACACAGAGACACAGAAACACAGAAACACAGAGACACAGAGACACAGAGACACACAGACACAGAGACACAGAGACACAGAGACACAGAGACACAGAGACACAGAAACACAGAAACACAGAGACACAGAGACACAGAGACACAGATACACAGAGACACAGAGACACAGAGACACAGAGACACAGAGACACCGAGACACAGAGACACAGAGACACAGAGACACAGAGACACAGAGACACAGAGACACAGAGACACAGAGACACAGAGACACAGAGACACAGAGACACAGAGACACAGAGACACAGAGACACAGAGACACAGAGACACAGAGACACAGAGACACAGAGACACCGAGAGAAAGAGAGACAGAGAAATAGAGACAAAGAGAGACAGAGAGAAAGGGGGCAGACAAACATACAAAGAGACGGAGAAACGGAGAGACATAAACAGAGGCTTTTGCTCTTATCGTTTTTGACCTCAATGTATGACCTTTCCCTATTTTTGCTTCTTCAAAGGCTCCGTACTGTCCCTTTCCTGTCTTCTTTCCGTCCGCCGGGGGCGTTCTTGGGCGGCGCCTTCCCGTAAACACAGGCGCTCGCCAGCGAAAGTCGGCTATCCGAACGTTCTCTAATTATGGCCAACCACGGCCCTAGCTACGGACTCAGTCGAGAACTCGAGAAGAAGGTACGTACTTTTATTATTCTTTGTGTTTACAACGTCTCTTATTGTTCGTCCGCATGTTAAGCCATAATATGTCTCACCATAAATATCCGACCACAAGTTTATTAGAATTAGCATGAAATTTGTTTTATAGTTTCCATAACAAGAGCGAGGCCTTAATTTTATAGCTTAACAGCGTAATTGAAGAACTGACTCATAAAAGGCACATTGAATTGGTGACTGTTTCAAAAGTAGTTCCGAGAATCTCACGAAATCAAGCTTTGATCCGCTGTCCGTCTATAATGTTTGAGTAAGATTTCTCGGCTACCCACAAATTCCGTTAAAATGACCGTAAGGGCCTTTTCGGATCGGAAATGAATGGTATGCTAAACGAGTCATTTCAATTGAAAGCATTTTCTCAAACAGCGCTCCAGCCAACGGCTGTGCGTAAAATGCTTGCCAAGTCCTCATTAGCATGCGATTTGGAAAAGGTCCTTGACGAGCCCAAACGGTCCCTGACTGACGAATATCCACGTTCTCATTGCATTGTTGATGCTTAATTGAAACTTTTGCTGTAATTGCATAAGTTTGGGTATTTCCCAATGCCTAAGCCTTCCCTTGTACTAAGGATTACAGTGTTTTGGTGGTTTCCGTGGAAAGTCTTAGTGCGCCACGCGAGTCTTTAATCCCAGTCGCAAATACACGCACCACAGACGTTTTTCCGGTTTTGTTCGACAGCAAATTCTTTCTTTTTCTTGGCGAACAAGGCAGGATTGGCGAGAACGGACTGGAATACTGCACAGGGCTGCGGTTTAGACGCATTATAAGAGCCATCTGCCGCATAACACAGAATAAATGCCTGTAAACATTTCATCCGTCGCAACAATCTGCAAAACACTTTGAATCTCTTCCGTTTTGCCGGGATGTCCCACCCCTAAAAGTAAAACATCCCCTATTGACTTGGCTTCTGAAGCCCTCTTGTCTCCCGGGTGTTCCCCGAGGCCTGGTAGTGTCGCGTGTCGTAGAGTGCCTTATTTACGGCTCGTCAAGGTCTTTCGGCGGAATGCAATGGGCGCAGAGATATCGTTCCATTCGGATTTGCGGCCGCCCATTCAGCCGAAGAATACATCGATCCGCTCGGACGGATCGACGTCTAAGCCACCCAGATTTCCGGCTGCCAGCTGACGGAAACCACAGGGAACGGTAGACACCAAAGATGATTTTTTCAATGGAAAGAACAAACACCCAAAAGTGAATTTTATCGTAGGAAAAGGGTTAAAATCAAGCCGTTTTCATGCCAAACGAGTGACAGGCGTGGATTTTGGTTCTGCCGCGATAACGGGTGAAATAGAACTCCAGAACTATCCTCTTTGTACATACATTTCAAAAACTAACCGCGGATGAGAAAAGAAAACTGTAAACGAATGGAGAAAGACAGGATAGAGAAACAGAGATACAAAGAAAACGGAAAACAGGGAGGCACAACACACACACACACACACACACACACACACACACACACACACACACACACACACACACCATTAGCCCTTACTTCATATTTGAAAACAATCATTCGTAAAGTAAAATGTGTACAGTTTCGTATTCAAAGTGTCCGTTCCAGGGTGTCCCGAAACCGGTGAAAACCAGGCGTAGTCATGTCCAATGAGCGATGACAGTGTCATTCCGCCGCGGTTTTCTAGAGCAAAAAAGTCATACAAAAAGGGAAATTACAACACTAAACGAAGAGAACAACGTATTTAGGCATTGCGCACCTTGTAAGATAAAGGGTGCTTAGATTAGGGTTAGAATTATGACGAGATTTGAGACTTTAAGATTAATGAGGAAACGTAGGGCAAGAAAACTCGTTCCTAGTTTATTTTATAGAATCGCGCAAGGTTTATGGACATTTTTTTTACACAGATTATTTCATTTGCTTAGGTCCTAAGCCGTAGAGAATCTCTCTCACAATTTTCTTTGCAGAACCAGGCCCGTTTCAACCTGGAAGAGGCGATCGAAGTATTGTTGTGGGTTGAGCAGGTGTCTCAGCTGCAGTTGGCCAGTGACCCCACGGCCTGTCAAACGGCTCAGGATGTGGCGGACCTTCTGAAGAATGGAGTTCATCTTTGCAAGTGGGTTCGAAATGAAATTTCAAAAATCAAATCTCCAGAATGATCACTCGTCTTCTGGGCGACGGAACTCGTGTACCCTTCAACGCCCGCCCTCGCATGCCTTTCCAAATGGTTTTCATTCTTGCTCACATTTCTAAATTATTCTTCAGATGGAGAATATTTCAAACTTCCTGGAGGCTTGCAAGGCCTACGGTGTCTCTGAGATCAGCTGTTTCCAAACGGTCGACCTTTATGAAAACAAACAGTGCTACAAGGTCATCGAGTGCCTTCGCTCTCTCGCCGCTGTGGTTTGTTTCAGATTTCTAAATAAATAGTTAAAAATATTTAAGGCCCAAGCACGCGGAGCCCCAGTGGAGTTTCCTCAATGGGTGGTCCGTATCTCCCAGAGTTGTCCCCGAAAGTTCCCAGATGCCGTAATGCGTCGCGGGGAAATGGTCATTCCTCTTCAGGTGAAATGGTTCTTAAAGATAGAAAATGATAATTTGTTCAGTACGGAACGAACAAGTGTGCTTCTCAGAAGGGAATGACTCCCTACGGCCTTCCGAGGCAGATCAGACCCGATCAGTCGGGATAAAGCAACCAACGGACATTGTATGTAATTTTCCGAAATAAAACGTTTATTCTCTAAGGTTGTTCCCCAATAGTAGAATGGAACATTCACAATGCACACACACGCGCCCGTGCGCGTAAAGTATAGGTAAGAATTCAATGAATCTTTATTGTGACTAACATTCTTTTGTACATACGACTGAATACCTCTCCTAGTGATATAGTTCCTTCTCCATTTCAGTTGAATCCAGTGTAAAAATGACTTGTTGAGAGGAGGCGTGGGTGGATGTGGTCACATCAGGGAGGGAATGAACTGGGCTTATCCTCATTTCTTCTTTTCCGAATAACACGAGCACTCTGTGACGAACATCTTTGTTAAGAAAGAAGTTGATCCACGGAGTGCCGAAGCAAAAGGCGTCCCGGGCGAAAGGGAGGACGTAGAACTCCATCTCTTCCGAGATTCCCCAGCGAAACTTTTGAGATAGAGCAATCAACAACTGAAGATTCTCGTTAATAAGCAATTTTAGCAAAAAATAAAACTCACAAGAGTGATGAGATTGATGATCTGAACGGCGCAGTTGGCCAAAGTGACACGACATATCCGTCTGAAGATGATCTTCCGATTGTGCTTCTTCAGAATACTCCCAGCTACAGTGTTAGCCACAATCACTGCAGATAAATAGAAAATAGCCAAGGTTGAAGTTGGATAGATGAAGCGATCAGGCTAAGAAGAGAGATTTAACTTACCCCAAATAAATAACCTACAAAAGCGAATTCAAAATAAACGTGTCCATTTTGAGTGTTTAGCCAGGTTCCGACGAAAAAGGAATAACTGGCGAAAACGGCTGCAAGTAGAGGAATTGAGAAAAGAACTGGCAGAGAGATCTTTTCCCAAATCTAAAAAAATATTCTTCAAAATTTAGAACAATTAAAAATACGTGGTAATAAAGTTACCGTAATAAAGTACGTGATAAAGGAAAGAGATTTAAGATATCACACTTACTGAAGACACGTACAAACGCCCACAAGTTCACACACGCGTACCCATACCCATACACACACACAGACACACACACACACACCCATGTACTACTAACCTTGTCTCCTTTGATTGGCAATGCAATGATAATAGCTCTGAAGACACAAGAAACGACGGTACGAATATTCTGTGCATGTAGTAATAATTGGTTTATAAATAGAATACAAGTGATGATGGTAGGGTAAGAGTTCCAGGAGATCAGCCAGTCGTTCAGACTAGTAAAGCTGAATAACCAAATGCAGGAGAGATTGGAGAGGTAGCCGAAGGAATCCTGAAACGATTTCATTGATGAGTCTTTCTCTAAACCAGTAAATTGAAACTCACAATGAAGAAGCTAAACTTCATGATGGTGTAGAATGTTCCTTTGAGTTCCTTGCGGTCTCTTGTTATTATGTAGGTTGTGAGGAAATACAGAAACAGGGAAGGAATTGCATAGATGAGGTGAAAAAGGAAGAGCCAGGACATTCTGAAACAAATTTCTCTTGTGAGAGAGGCGAGATAACTAATTACAGTTGATTGACGACTTCAAGGGGGTATTTTCCATACCTAGGGGACAAATGGCAATCAGGAAAATGGGAGGATGACATATGACAGCTATTTCAAAACGCATTTTCTATTTATAACGCGTAGTTATTAAAATGTTTTTCATAAATTGTGAAAATCAATATGGTACCAGAAAACAACTCATTTTTCATTTGGGCGGACCAGTTTTACTCTATGCAAGAGGAGTTTGGTTTTCTTGTGTATCACTTGAAATTCAAGCAAAATGACTTTTTGAACATGTAACATTAAATAAGCAAAGTCATCGTTCCTTTTGATTTGTGGCCACAAACTGAAAACGCAATTTCCACGTCAAGGGCCACTGGGGAAATGAAGGAATGAATGTGGGCGTAGAGCAATGTCTTCTTTGTTGCGCCATCAATCTATTTAGATGAATGTTCCAAAGGCGATTAAGATTCTGATTTCAGATTTGGAAAGAAATGCTTTTAAACTTGTGGTATACGTGGAAAGTAGTGTAAGGAGCAATCAAATTCATTTAATAGACTCGTGACTGATTGCGCAATAAGGAATGGTTTATGAATTGCGAGGTAATCACCACAGCGGAGAACATTCTACGGATTCCATTATTCACTAATGTATTTAAGGGTTAAATCCATACACTAAGTGCGTGCGTGCGTGTGAGTAAGAATTTCTAAAGGTATCGTTTATTCAGAGTTGGGAATTAATCAGAACACTCGACGTACATATGGGCTTCATGTTCTTCTTACACCTGGTGTACGCCGTGCCATCTCTAGTTTTGTATTTTTTGATGATGCTGATCATGATTCGGAATAGGAACGAACTCAAGGGAACATACTATTGTCTTATTAAAATGGGATTTTTCCTGGTTTGTTTATGTATTGTTGCTGCTGCTGCTGCTGCTGCTGCTGCTGCTGCTGCTGTGTGTGTGTGTGTGTGTGTGTGTGTGTGTGTGTGTGTGTGTGTGTGTGTGTGTGTGTGTGTGTGTGTGTGTGTGTGTGTGTGTGTGTGTGCACCTCAACGCCTGCAGTCTCTCTATTTCAGGACACTCTCAGCTACGCTTCGAATCTTTTCGGTCTTTGGTTCTTATCCTTTCCCTGGTACGGAAGGTGGTTTCGTTCCTTGTGTGCTATACCTTGGGTCCTAAACGGAATAATCTTTTCAAATCGGTCCCTCCTCCATGCTCAAAACCTTCGATGTGTGATCGGAAGTATCCATCTGGCTTCGATCATGGCATTCCCTCTGAAGGCAGATCAAGTCAGTCACTATCTCTCTAGACATAAGAGAATTTCAGTTGTGGGATAGAATTGTCCTTCCTGTAATGTTGGTGACCCCCGTAGCCGCCTTCATAATTGCTTCTTCTTTTTTTTTCAAGACCTTGTCTGATGGAATCCGATGAAATGGTGTATTTGTAGTTTAGAAATGTAGTTTCTAATTAAATTTTATCAACTGATCGTCAATCATTTAGCCTGAGGTCATAATCGGTGTGACGCTTGTTTCCTCCTTCTGTTATCTTCTTTTAACAATTATTCCAACCGTTATAACTGCCCGTATTCTAAACAGACACAATAAGGATTCGGCCGTTCGGAAGATTTGTCGAGTGACCTTCGTCGGCTGCCTCCTTCAAATCCTCAACCTCATCGTTATGGTTAGTTCAATTGTCATCAACACATTGTCTTCCGTTGAAAAGGGTCAGTTTAAGATGAAAATTCTCTTAAAAACTGATGTAACATAAAACCTTTGTGTCAAGGTGCCCAAAAGATACCGTAAAACATCGGCGTGATCCAAAGTGGCTTGCAATACTTAAAGAAACGGGCGAGCTCAGCCAAAAATGGCATAGACCACTTCCTACAATGCTTTTTTTTCTATTAACTAAGGGACTTCTAATCTGTTAAAGCGACCATAAGGGGGGTTTTCACGCTCATGCAAATCATATGCTAATGAGGACTTGGCAATTCTGTGAACAACCGTTTCCTGGAGCGGTGTTGGAAAATAACATTTCAATTGGAATGGCGCAATTAACATACGGCTCATTTCCGTTTCGAAAAGCAGGCTGATGGTCCCTTTAATAAAGTCAAATATAATGTCGCCAAACGGGCATCATACCAATTTAGGCCAGACTAATGCTCACATAGAATTGAGCTTCATCAGGATAAGAATGGCACAAATTGCGTTTTAGATAAATTAATAAAAAAACTGTTAAACCTTTAACGACTCAGTCATGTGGGGTTTTTTTCAATTTAAACAGAACTTAGCGGTTAAAATATTTTGAGATTTTGGCACTGAAGACGTTTAATAAACATTTTTAAGTTACTGTTTATTTCAAAATAAACATGTCTAATTGTTAAAACAGTGAATTATTATAGATAAAACATATTAGAATTGATTTTCAGCTTCTAATCACGCTATCCCAACAATTCCACTCAGACATCCACCTTGTGCTGGAGTGGAATGTGTTTCCCATAACACGAGATGCCTACTCCTTCAGCTCGCCTTGGTCCAACTTTTTCATGAACAAAGACATTCGACAGAGAATATTGGCTTTGTTATGTATTTCTAGGGTGAAAGTGAATCCCATCGGTGGATCACAAACGAAGCCTCCGAACACGCAACTTCAGAGGAGATCCCTTCCGCCAGTCCATGTTCCGAGGAGAATTCAACCGAATACCCCTTCTGTAGACCATATTGTGACGGAAGAGACAAAACATGCATAGGCACTGAAATAATAAAGTTTTTTCACGTTTTAGCTTCAATGAATGAAAATTTCACGGATTTTACAAAGTGGCACATTCTCCTTTTGAGAGGGCACTGAAGTATGCTTATGAAAATCTAAGGGCACTTAAAAGCAGAGGCCTGAGAAAATGAAAACGGGAACTAGTCTATTTTTAGAATAAATTCTCTGCATTTCGCCATTGCAAATAAAAATCTTCTACGATTCGTCATGAACATATCCCTGTTCTTTTTCGTGGGCCGCATAAAGCTGATTTTTCAAGTCTTTATAAGAACAACTTCATTGAAGAGATAACGTTGTCGCGATTCTGAAACATACCCCTTTTGTATATTTTGGACTGCAACCGGTGCAGGTGTACACGACAGAGAAATGCAAGAGAACGCATAAAAAAGCGAGACGAAGAATGGCGCGCTATTCAAACGATATTTTTCACAAAACTTCATGCGCTCCTAATTTGGTTCATTTTGCTCCAAAAAAGAGAAAATGGGACATTTTTCTTAATCAGAAGAATGAGATCTACTCTTATATCACAACCCCAGGAAAACATTTTTCACCCGGTCATTCCTCTTTAAGGGTCAGCAGTAATATAGCTGAACGTACTTTATTCTTAGTCACTTTTCCTTTCACACATTACAATGAAAATTCGGAGCATTTTCGATAATGAGTTTCTTATTATTCATCTGTTTCTTAACGTATCTGCACCCGGTAGACAGTCCATCCAAAAAGGCGTTTTTAAGCTTCTTCTTAAAGTAAAAAAGTTTCTATATTATTATTGTTCACGTTGGACTTGAATATTACTAAGGTCATACTCTGTATCGACGAAATGATATATTTATGTTTAATTGAATCCCCAGTTTGGCTGTGTCTTCTCCCAGACATCGCACCATTAACTTTTTAAAAAGTTTTAATTTCATCGTGTACTTTTCTAATGATCGTTGGCTGATTGAGATAGTCTGGAAGGTTAATTGAATGCATGACCGCCAATGGGAATTAGATTGCATTGATCCAAGCCGTCGCTTAAACATTAAAGCATTTCCTCCTGAAATTCCTCCAAACGCCTCATTTATTTGATCAAAATTGTTAACAAAAATAGGTCCTTTTAATTAATTTATGAAAAATTTAGGCAATTTGGAGTGTAAGTTGAATGAATCCCGGTTTTACCCACAAGGGGTTTTTCCAATTTGAAACATTATCTGTTCCCTCGTTTTCAATAGCCTCCGTTTTGAAATATTTCCCGTTTTCCCTACTTTTTAATAAAGTCTGCTCACATTATTTGACGTTAACCTCATTTTCACGATTAATCTTGATCTCAAACACCTCGCAGAACGTTTTCATCACTTCAGCCAACCCCACGTATAAACCAAAATGTGTCATTCATTCTTCATGCGCTTTGTTATTTTTTGCCATTTTGGGCAATTTGCGGCCAAAGCAAACAAAAACTTGAGCTTTTCCCAAAGGAGCCTAATTTTCTGCCAATCCCGCCGTTTGCTTGTTTTGAAAATATTCTCTCTCCTGAAAATAAGCAATGTTTTTTCATCTTGAACTATTGCTCAAACTGTTTTCAAGTTTCACATTCGTGGTGACTAGATGTATTTTTCGAGCTTGCGGACATTCTACGAAACGTTCCATTTAATTTCGCACTTGTTTTAAAACTCTCATCTACGATTGAATTGTCAGTATTTTCAGAAATGTGGGTTCTTTTCGCCATCCATTTGTTTTACGCAGTTCCTTCCATTCTCTTGTACTCTTTAATGACCTTTGTTGTGTTCCGTGATCGAAAAGACCTCAAAGGAACTTACTACTGCTTCCTGAAGTTTGGATTCTTCATGGTTTGTTCATTCAAATGCCTCCAAAGTCTTCTAGGACATCCTCAGTTACCTGTCTAACCTGATTGGCATCTGGATCCTCTCCTTTACTTCCCTCAACCAGTGGTTTCTCTCTTTCAACGACTATCCTCTTTTTCTAAATCTCATTGTCTTTGTAAACAAATGGTTTCTTCATTGCCAGAATATTCGATGTGTCGTGAATAGCCTTCATCTGGCTTCTGTGGTTGTGTTTCCCATTGGGGCTGAGAGGGTACATTTCTTGTTACAATGTTCTTATAAACCAATTTCCAGAAGTGGGACTCCATTGCTCTTCCTGTCTTGCTTTCCACGCCATTCTTCGCTGGTATTTCAGCCTCGTATTTTCTTTTTACTGGCCCTTATCTCTCAATTGAAGAAGGCATGGTCTACTGGGAATTCCAGAAAGTGAGTTTCGTAAATTTCGTTTGAGGTAAAGAAATTTTGTAAAAATTTAGTGAGTTAAGGTAAGGCAAATGTTATAGTTGAGCTTTCTTTGCCTGCAGCCGATTCCCGTTTGCATAAGTACAAAAGTTTGCAGCCTGAATACATAATAGTCCCTTCCGCCATCAGCTCCATGTTGTATCTTCTGCTCACAGTTGGTCCCAACATGATCACGGGTCGAATCCTCAGTCAACATAACCGAGACGAGGTCACACGGAAGATTTGCCGGATGACCATAGTCGGATGTGTGCTTCAGGTCGTCACACTAAGTGTTATGGTAGGTGTATACTGCAACTGAAAACCTTCGTTCAGTTGGCAATAGCCTTCTCCCAGCTGTATGACTGGGGAATCTCGCAGTTTTTGGAATGGTACGTCCTGCCATTCACTCGAGACGTCTACTCTTTCCACGCCCCGTGGTCCAATATGTCAATGAACAAAGACGTTCGGCAAAGGGTTTTGTCTCTACTCAACTTGGCAAAGGAACAGATTCAACCTTTGCAACAACAGAACATGACGAGGACAACAGGCACAACAAATGAACGAAAAACACTCCCTCCTGTGAATAATCCAAGGGTGATGTCTTCCGGTGAAACCGAAGTACAATGGTGACATTTTTATTATTTTCGTTTGTCAAATAAAATATGAATCAGGGTTTACATACTTTTAGTTATATTATACTGTCAATTGCGTTCTTTGGGCGAATGTGTGTGTGTGTGTGTGTGTATGTGTGTGTGTGTGTGTGTGTGTGTGTGTGTGTGTGTGTGTGTGTGTGTGTGTACCATCAACACTCATCGATCAAACCATATTTGAGTCATGAAACCGCAAATGTGTTGCTTGGTCATTTCAGTTGATTATACATATCCAATTGAAGAAAATCACCGGCCATTTGATCGACCAAAGTTTTCTTTTCTCTCGTCCTTCTCGTTTTCACCAGTTTGTTCTTAGTTTTCAGCATGCCTTATTTTAATTGTTTCCACAGAAACTTTAGAAATGCAAGGTGAATTTGTACAATTCACCTGTCTCATTGAATACAACAAAGACAGCGTTGGAGTAGGAATCTTTATTGTAAGCGGTGAAATAGTTATGCGTTTGGCCCTTTTATGGAAATCTGTGACGGGCACAGACAATGAACAATCATTACAAGACAGTCATAGACAAAACAATATCTACGTATCGCTGACGGCGACACTCCGGGGGTTTAGATACTTTTCTTTTCCTCGTTCCTTTGATGCAGATAGTTAAAAGCAAGGTAGATGCAGGCAACCATGAGTATGAAGATAAGGAAGAGCACAGCGACTTTTCCAAGTAGTTGGTACAGAACGTCCACAAATGAATTCCATAAGGATGAAACCGCTTCCAGTGGATTTCCTTTTGGAACTGCATTATGTGCAGGTACGGCTGATTCTTCTGGTTGAAGAATTTCAGCTACAAAAGCCAGGGATCCTTTTATAGAAAAAGGAATTTTCTTTTGAAAGCAGTTGAGGGTACATTCTTCGTCAATGGTCGAGGATTCGAAGTGAAGGTAAATCGTAAATCGGTGATGGAGTGCATTTGATGACTGTCTTTGCTAATCCACACCGAATGTCAGCTAAGGTCTCTGTAGGAGTCGACTGACAGTTGAGAGTTTTTGAGCTCCGACGTGGCAAGAGTAGCAACCTTCCAGTTGGGATTTCACTTGAACTGTACAGTCTCCAGTGTTGATTCGCGAAGCCCAGCGGAGTTTTGAGGAGCTCACGAGGAGTTGGATGGCCGAACCTTGAGTTGAGGTAGCAACGATCGTGTCCTGGGCGGTAGAAAGAACGACTTGCTGAGAGGCAATTGGTAGAGGGCTTTTGGACAGATAGCGTGACAACGAGCCAGATACACATTGGCATTTTACAGTGAAGGCTGCGCTGTTGCACTGGCATACTTCCGGGGTAAAAGTGCATTTGAAAGCTTTTGCAGCTTCAAATGTTGAACATTTTAGTTGTCCAGGTGAATTTAGTCCAAAATCGTTGATCTTCTGAGGAAGAAGAGATGTCACATGTCCGTCTGACAGAAAGTTGCTTCCCAAGATTGGCAGAGGTGGAATAGAATGTGACAGGAGGGTGAAAGTAATTTCGTTCCATCGGAATGGACGTGCAGGAGAGAGACTGAAGTTGACGAAGGAAGAGGGTTGACCTTCACGTTCTAGTTCAGCAAATCCTGTTAATGTTGTAAACCAGGTAGGGCAGTCGAAGATACTGTAGATCGTGTTTGAAGTTGGACGAGCATAGTAGCGGTAAAAAAGGCAGGAAGGATCACAGAGGAAGCACCCATTGCAGGTTACGCACCCACAAGTTCCAGTGCAGAAAGTGAATCCGGGAGATGTGTTGGCTTCGTTTGAGAATTCATCCAGTTTGTCCGTGGTTTTGGTGGAGTCGCATCGGTCCGGTTGACAGGAGCCTGCTCTGTAGCAACGGTGGCTACTTTCAGATTGGAACTGGTGATCTCTCGAGTAGAAATGTATACGCTTGTTGCACAAATGTTGAATTGAAGTTAGACGAATCTTCAGGACGGCGACGGGATTGTCGTTCTTGTTTCGCATGACCAGGCATGTTTCTTGAGCCATAGGTTGAAGTGCCAGTGTCGTAGTTGAGTCAGCTTGGCAGACTTCTTTTCCTTCTCTATCAGGACTGCATTGGACGGATTCAGCCATGACTGCTACTGTGTCCGAGCATCCTTGTGATCTTGCTAAGACAAAAAAGGTGACTAGGCATATTAAAGTCAAGAGGCTTATAGATCCAGCTCCTTGACGACGGTAGCCACGTCTTTGACGTTTGACGTAGACCGGGGCTTCGGGAATAGGTCGATGTTGACGGCGGCAGCAGATGCATATCTTCCATGTGAGCCAATAAAAGAATTTCCAGATGAGCTGCAGGAAACGGAGCAGTAGTAGTAGAGGAGATAGTAGAACTGTGAGAACAGCAGAGACGATGATTGCGGCTGCCAGACGAATTCCATCCCAAATAGTCCAATAGCTGGGATTCCAGATGTGTTCCAGGCAGACTGTACATTGAATGGTGTCGCAGACGGGATGTCCGAAGACATGGATTTGTACCGTATAGTCATAAATGACTAAGGCCGTTGGAAAAAGAATTGGATCTCCGTCGGCGTAATCGGCATGAAATAAGCAAGTTGGTCCTATGCAGGCTTGGATGAAGTCGGCTTTGGCGTTGAAGAGCTTAATACCTCCGATTGAGCAAATAACAGAGGCTTGAGACTTGGAGTTTCCGTGGTTTCTGAGAACGGGTAGTAATTCTTCAGTTCGTGGCCCCAGGCACTAACAGCAACAGAAAAGTTTTCGAATGAGTATACTGCTGAAGGAGTCCTGATAAAGCAGATGGTGGTTGTGCTTAGATCTGAGGAACATTCGTAAACAGAGCAAAATCCAGCTGTGCCAATTACAGACATTGAAGAGATAAAGCGTTCCGGCCGTCCAACAGTGTTGAGGCAAAATGGAGGTTCTTCGGAGTCGTACTCTGGTTGGCGCACATGAAGGCCTGGTACCAAAATCTTCCTTTCGTCATGAAGAACGATTGTAGGAAACGTGGTAATGGATTTAGTCGTTGCACAGTCAGGTGAAGGTTCGAAAGAGCAGACGAACGAAGGTTTGTAGTTTAAAATCCGATCAGGAAGTTTGTCTTTTGAGGACTGCAACGGGCGAGGTCCACCGTAGTGAGTGCAGAGAAATCCTGGTGGACAGTCACATCTTGCTCCGCAGATTCCAGTATTGGGTTCTCTAAGCTGAGGCTCAACGAATCGAATGTGTCCAATGGTACAGCTGAAGTTTTCCCAGCATAGTCTTTTGAAGCCTTTGTGAATGTAACGGGCGATGACGATGGAGGTATTTCTGCAGCTTTCAGCGTAGATGATCTGCTTGTCTTGAGCGTGTGGAGGACATCGTGTTTCGTTTGCTGAAGACGGCGACATGATAGCCAGCATGGTAAGAGCAAAGAGAAAAATAACCCGAGCTTTGCTCCGTGTCTTCATGGGATGAGTGTTCTTCGGCTTCACTTCTAGCTGGTCATTTGGATTTTGTGCTTTTTGAGCTGGTTCCTCGGATGGTAGAATTTCCAGAGGAAGTATGAGGCTTAGAGGACGGGTGACAAAGTTTCCGCTTGAAAGAAGAAGTCGAACAGAGCGGACGGTGTCTCCTAAGAGTTCTGTGACTCGGGCTAACTTCCAACGATTTCTGGGAATCAGTTTTTCGTGAACCAGAACAACTTCTCCCACAACTGGTGAGCGATGGATGAGGTGACGGCCTTGAGGGTGAATCCGTTGGTGACGATCTTTAAGTTCTTGTAGGTAGTCAGAGTGCCAACGAGGCCAAAATTTCTCCAGGCGGTCAGTTGAGGAGATCCACAGATTAACCAAATCCGTGTGGATTGATTCATGCGGGAGCCATTCTTTGTCCATGTCCGAGTTCAGAAGAGGAGTGGAGATGTTTGACAAAGGTCGTGCAAAATCAATTGGTCGGAGAGCGGTTAAGGAGTTCTCCTTGACGTCGGCTGAGACGTAGGTAATCGGTCGGCAATTAACCACAGCAGAAGCTTCAAAACAGAGAGTCCTAAATGTGTCCAGTGGAGGAGGAGTTCGTCCCAGACTGTGGGCTAGAGCTGACTTGAAAAGTGCCACCATTCTTTCATAGATCCCGCCACTCCAAGGCGAAAAGGCAGGAATAAATTTGAACTCGATGTTGTTATGTTGGCAGAGCTTGTCGAAAACCGGGATCGAAGCTGCTTCTTTGAGAAGAATATGATTGCAGGCGGCAGCAGTTGCTTTGAAATAGAGGCCGTTGTCGGCGATCATAGTTCTTGGTGCTCCGTAAGTAGAGATAAATCGTCGTAGTATGTTCATGAAGACGCTTGATGTCAAATTTTCGGCAACTTCCGTGTAGATCATCCGAGTAGCCAAGCAAGTGATCAGGCAGACGTGGACTCTTCCATTTTCAGTAGTAGGAAATGGTCCGATGTAGTCTACTCCACAATCGGAAAATGGATAAGGAGGACGTTGAACTCGACTGAAGGGAAGGTCTGGAAATGGTGGAAGAGCAAATGGTTTAGCATTCTGACGACGGCACTTGAAGCAGAAGGCGTTGACAGCCTTTTTCACAGCTGAGCGTCCGCGTGGGATCCAAACCAAACGACGAAGGTGATTCAAAGTACAGCTGACTCCGGCGTGAAGCAAGTTGCTGTGGGCTTCAAGGATATAGAGAGTCGTAATGTGGCTTTCTGGAGGCATGTAGATTGGATGACTTTGAGGAATACGGGTGTGTAGTTTCCATATGCCACGTTTATCCTGGTACAGATTCAGCTGCTTTATCGTAAATGGAGAGGGAGGATGAGCACGTTGAGCCATTCGGAAGAGATGTATCATTGCAGTTGATTTGTGGTTCCACTGTCCAAACATGAATCTTCCAAACAGGCCATTTCCAAGGCGAAGTTTCAGAAAGAGTAGAACAGTAATCATCGTGTTTAGAAGACTTTGCCAGTTACTGAAACGATTGGCATCGATGATTGGCTGAATGGCAGATTCGGAGGTTGAGAACACCATGTTGTTTGCGGGAAGAACTTCTTGTGGTGCATGATCGTCTTCATTTCCTTGCGGTTCCTCGAAGGAGTTTGAGGTGGGCCAAGTGTCTTCGGAGTTTTTCAGGAAGTCAGGGCCATGCCACCACAGAGAATCCATTTGTAGAGTGGGAAAATCGCAGCCTCGGCTGGCAACATCAGCAGGATTGTCTTCGGATCGAACGTGGCGTAAAATGGCAGTTGGGGCGTACTTCTTGATGTGATTCACTCTGTTTGTGATAAAGATCGGTAGATGTTTTTCGGAGTTGCACCAGCTGAGAGCAATCGTTGAGTCTGTCCAGATATTTACACTTGATAGTAAAATATTCAGTTGTTTGGTCAGGTAATCCGCCAGAGAAGATGCAATTGTGATAGCGCATAGCTCCAGTCTAGGGATAGACATATCCTTTTTCACAGAAGACAGACGAGATTTGGCCATCAATAGGTGAATTTTGACGGAAGTAGCGGTAGCCACTCTGAGGTACGCACAGGTAGCGTAGCAGTGTTTACTGGCATCAGCAAAGATGTGTAGAGACGTCGTTGCTTCAAGTGAAATATCGAATAGGTGGCGATCGTGTTCGACGAAAGGTTCTGGGACCTGGTTAGCTTGGAGGTGATTGTTCCATTCTTCTTGATGTTCATCTCTCAGAGCATCATCCCAAGAGTAGACATCTTTCCACAGTGACTGGAGAAACAATTTGTAGGGCATGAGAGCAGGAGAAAGGAGTCCCAGCGGATCAAATGTAGAGGCGGTGAACTGCAGAACTTTTCGTTTTGTCCATAGCGTCGAAGGCGAAGATTGTGGAAGCTCAATCCTCAACTTGTCAGTGCTCGGATTCCAGAAAATTCCCAGCAGTTTGCAAGAATTCTCCTTAGCAATGTCACTTCCTTCATGCAAATCCAGAAAAGAATTGAGTTCTTGACTGTTGGATACCCACTCTCGAAGATTCATCCCTCCTTCTCGAAACAGCGCTTTTGCTTGGGCGTAGAGGTCTTTTGCTTCAGAGATAGTCGAGGCTGACAGGTGCACGTTATCCACATACAGATTCTCCAGCAGTCGTTTGGAGAGATCAGTGTTCGCATTGGCAAGGTGATGATGGATTGTGCCAGCCAACATGAAGGGACTGGAGACTAGGCCGAATGGAACCCTCTTGAATCTGTAGATGACAAGATTGGAAGCCGATGGAGGTAGAGATTCGTTCCGGAGCCACATGAAACGTGTGAAGTCTCTGTCGGGTACTTCTAGGCCGACCATCAGAAAGGCTTTTTCTAGGTCGCTTGTGACTAGAATCTTTGGAAATCTGCTACGGAGAAGGATTCCGGTCACATCAGGGAGCAGAACGGGACCGCGGAAGAGGGTGTCGTTGAGGCTCAGGTTACCACGAGTTTTTGCACTGGCGTCGAAGACCATTCTGACCTTCGTCGTCTTCTTGTTTTCTGTGACCACTGCTAAATGGGAAAGGAAGTGTCCGTGACCTTGAATGACGTCGTCGGAGGGAGCTTCTTCTATGATGCCTTTTTCCACCTGCCAGGGATTGTTTTGAAGGAACGATTGGGTAGAATTGAATTCTGACTTCGCTGTTGATTTCCGTGACAAATTATTAACCAATAGTCACTCGGTATTTATAGGTTGTTTGCGCACTGGAACCCTTTCCTGCGATGTCTCTTTTATTCTTTGCCCATCTCGTCTACGCCGTTCCTTCCGTTGTTTTATACTTTTTGATGGCTTTTGTCGTCTTCCGAGATAGAAAAGAACTCAAAGGAACCTACTACTGCTTCTTGAAGTTTGGATTCTTTATGGTTTGTCCTTTAAATTGTCTTTCATCCTTTTTCCAGGACATCCTCAGTTATCTTTCCAACCTAATGGGCATCTGGATCCTGTCCTTCACTTTCCTCAATGCCTGGTTCCTATCCCTCAATGACTTTCCCCTGCTGGTCCATGCTGTCATCTACATAAACAAAGCCTTTCTCCACTGCCAGATGATCCGTTGCGTCGTCAACGGAATCCACTTGGCTTCTGTTATGGTTTTTCCCATTGAGGCTGAAAGGGTGAGTGTTTTGAATATGTTTTTCTTCCAATATACAATTTTTCGTACAAGCCCTCTCATGCTTCAATCTTAAGTAGAAATCGTTCTATGGAAACCAAATAAAGGCAAAGTTAATTTCAGAAGTGGGACTCCATAAGCCTCCCTGTCGTTCTGTTGACCCCTTTCTTCGGTGCTGCAGTGGCATCTTTCTTTCTGTTTACCAATCCATTTCTGAAGACTCGCGATGACAAAGTTTACTGGGGATTTGTGTATGTAAGTTCATTTTTATTCCGAAAGTCTCCTTTCAGCCAGCGAAGATCATCGTTCCTACAGCCGTTTCTGCAGTTGTCTACCTTCTATTGACGGTCATTCCAAACATAATCACGGCTCGGACGCTTAACAAACACAGCAGAAACGAAGTGATGAAAAAGATTTGTTATGTCACGGCAGTGGGTTGTGTTATGCAGATCATCACGCTCGTTGTCATGGAAAGTCAACATTCGTACCCAAAAATCCTAGTTTCAGCTGTTGATCGCCGTTTCTCAGTATATGCAATGGGGGATTTCGCTATTTCTCGAGTGCAGAATATTTCCTTTTGCTCGGGATGCCTTCTGTTTCAGCGCCCCGTGGTCAAATATTTTCATGAACAGCGATGTTAGAAACCGAATACTCGCGGTTTTCAAACATACTGCGGCCCAAAAAGACCTAAAACTGAAGAAAAGGACATTTGTCGCAACTGTGCAACACTCGAAGGAAAATGGAGACATCCTGTGACATTTGTGTGGTTGAAATAAAGTTGATCGAAGACCATGTATGTTGGTATTGTAATTACTAACTGGAAGCTGCCTTCTATGTCTGATGCAGGCGACCGTCGGCCGCTTTGGGCCGCATTCCGGCATTTCGTCGTCTGCGTGTGTGCATTCGGCCAAAAATTATCCTATTTCCCCCACCCCGTAATCTTTTCTACGAGGAGTGGTTTCTTTCGTCGATAACAAAAACCGAAACTTACCTTGGCAGCTATTTATTACAGCAAAGTGGCGCTAATTCGCAATAGCGTAGTGGATCCGACGAGAACGACTATAAAAGGGAGAAACGGGAGATGATTTACCACCATGCTCAGACGACTGCTAATTCTTGGATTTCTAGTGTTCGCCTTAGGTTTGTTAAATCTGTAGCTTAAATCAATATTGTGGTGAAAGTTACATATGCAATGACCCTATGTTTTATGTAATATTGTTCGTTGAAGTGCAGATTTTGCAAGAGACTCGCCATAAATTCAACCACAAAAAAGTAGCTCTGGTATATTTTACCAATAAGCATTGTGAGACAGACAGAGAGACAGAGAAACAGTAATACAGTGAGAAAAAGAGACAGACTGAGGCATTTGCTCTTATCGTTTTTGAATCCAATGTAAAATGATCTTTCCCCAGTATTGTTTTTTCAAAGATCTTCAAAGTTCAAAAATCTTTCCCCAGGAGAGAGAGAGAGAGAGAATTCTGCTTCCTCAGAAAAGCGGTGTTTGGTCTGAATCGCGTGATTTAATTCCAATCAATCGTTAGACATTTCCAGTTGGTATTTCAGTTTCTGCATTCCGCACGAAACGGCACGGCTGGTTCGGCAGGAGTGGCAGCCATAGCAGGGAAAGGTGGTTCTATTTTTTTTCGGGTTACTGTAGAATGACCCTAGATTGCGTCCTCAAACTACGTACTATTACCCTGGAGCCACGTACTACGTGAATGGGAATTACATCAAAGGGAATTGGTATGACTACCACGTGCACAGGAATGTTTACCCGGAGTACTACTACATCAAGGGCAACTACATCAATGGGAACTACATAAGTTGGTTGAGAAAGAGAGATAGATAGAGAGAGAGAGAGAGATGACGAACATCTCCCTCTTTCTTTACTGAGCTCATTTAGGATACGACTACAACCAGCAGCAGCCGTATTACTACTATCCCCGCCCTCACTTTTACACGTCGTATTACTGGAGCAAATGATTCAACAATAAATTATTTATTAAAAAATCTAAACACCCTTGGTATCTAGGCAAAAGAGAGCTAGTTCTAAAACGAACACAGCGACAACAGAAAGAGGTATTAAGCTGCTAGTGAAATGGATCGGAAAATGCTAACAACCTGTGCTGGAGGGCTAGTGGAGGGAAAACAAAGAAGCTGGTAACAACGGCCGACCCTTGGCTTTGAAAAGAGAGGGCAGGGCGCTATTAGCCACGGGACGACCAGTTTTGGAAATGAGTGGGCACCAAATAGAACAAATCCGTCACCAGAAACACTAGATGAGCGAAGACTAGACAACAAAAAGAGGAAAAGTGAGGGAATTCCTGCGTATGCTCAGACCGTCTTCGAGTGGAGTGCTTGGAAGTCGGTCGAGGCACCCGTCTGCGAATTGGAGGAGGCCGTGGAACTGGCGTTTGAGTTGGAGGGACTCGAGTTGGGATGGGTGCGACGAGGCGAATCGGAGGTCGTCGAGTCGGGCAGCGCCTCGCGGATCTGGAAAAGAGGAGAACCGGTGAGGGTAAAAGGAAGAAATTGCCAATTGGGAAAGGAACGAACCGCTGCCTCGATGGTCGTGGAGTCGACGACTGGAGAGGTAGCCGTTTGGGTCACCGTCAGGGCATTCGTTGGAGGCGCAGACAGCGACAAAACACCCGTCAAGGAATTAGAACTACTGAAAAGAAAACGCTTGGTTGTCGCATTACCCAGCAGTAATTGAGATTTCGCCAATTTCGACTGGTTTTTGGACATGACAGAGGTGGCGTGGCGTTCCAAAAAAAAAATCAATCGATTCTTCGGAAATTGTATCTATTTAAAATCGAGATTAAAAAATTAATGAATAACATTTTTTATTTTTAAAAGTGCTGCGGAATATATAACATCAAATTTGTCGCTCGCCCTGGTTAAGGTACTAATCGAATTTAGGACCAACATAGATTCTGCTATTTAAGTTTGGGAAAAAAGCCTCACTTGCTGGCGACGCTATCCGGTCTGGTTGGATTGCTGCTGCCCATGAGTGACGCGAAAGGCGCGTGTAGAGAGCTGCCTCCGCTGAGAGGAGAACGAGAGTTCTGGTCGTTGAGGTACTGCAGGAACGTGTTCGACACTGAAAAAATCAATAAATAACTTTGTTCTGATATGTATCCTATTTGAAAGTGACTTTCTGAACGTACATGCAGCGTGAACGGCCCCTATTGACTCTGACTGGCAATCCACGTAAACAGCTAAACGCACACCAGTTTTTTTAAAAGGTTTTCAGTTTCTATTTATAGTTTGCGTAAACCCTAATCTAAAGAATATCTGTTAATTTATGGCAATGTTTTCGTGTCGGTACTGAAAATTTAAATTACAACACACATCTAGGCATGACTGTGTAGTGGCCTAAAACATCTGTCCCCAGTGAGGCTGCACAAAACACGCAATCTCTATTTTTGATACTTATTGAGAAAGTGCGTTCCAATGCTTTAACTCACTCTCTCGCAAATAAAAAAAACTAGCTCACCGGCAATTGCGTACTCACCCTCCTTGAGCATGCCGTCGTTGCTGTTTCCTCCGCTGAAGAGTGCTTGGCAGGCGTCTTCGTCGATGGGGCGATGCGTGGCGACGGGGATCGGCGTGACCCTCGGAGTGGCGATGGGCGAGCCGACGGCGGAATTGCAGGCCGAGAGACAGGCGGCCACCACCTGGCAAAACAAGAACATGACTACGCATATGAATTCATTTGAAGGAACACTCCACCAATTATGTCACAACATATCATGCAAAACAGTGCGTGTGTGGAATGGAAAGCACGGTGAATAGAGAGAAATAGAAGACACGACAGCTCACACCTGTTGGGTCGTCGCCAAATCCAAGATCGGCTTCACAACAACCGGGTTTATGGGTCTGGGGGCGAGAAGTTTCTGCAAAAACAAGGCTACCACTGCGTTACACGGTTAGCCCCAACCGACGACAGCTCGGGAGGCTTCGAGACAAACGTCCGCACCGGCTGCTGACTCAACACCTCGGAGAAGTCAGTCCTCACGGCAGCGGCCGCCTTCGCCGCATGCTGCGACTCCACCTGCGACAGCACTTTGCTGAAAAAAACATTTACACAAAGAGACAACACGTAACACACCTGAAACTGGATATTTCTCCGTTGGCAGTGGTGAACTTGGTAGGACTCGCCATGTAGGCCGTGTCCACTCGGCGCAGCTGAGACACGACCACGTGCGGAGGGGAAATGTCGTTCGAAGTGGAACTTCCTGGAATGGAAAATACACTAACTAAATGCAAGATGGCTAGCTGGCTTCATAGATAAACAAGCCCCCCGGAGGTCCGGTTGGAGGGGGTCAAGTGTATGCCGATAAGTGAAAGTACAGCATCACAAGATGCATTATGGTCGTATGAGCGTGCGTGCAAAATTTAGTTTGAAAATATTACCTTTATGGGGTTTCCCGGTGTAATATTTTCAAGCCAGAGTTTGCAAACACGTTCATACGACCCTAATGCATTTTGCGATACCTCACGTCAATTTCCCCTTAATTCAATGTACAAAATTCATTAATAAAAACATGCCGTGATCACGAAAACACGAAATGTAAGGCGCACCCACTCCGAGAAAATAGGCCTCGAGGAAAATAAACCACACGGTATACCCGGGTTTCTGTGGCTCATTAGAACCAATATCTTTTGTTAAGACCTGCGCTAAATTATCAAAACATAGTTTAACTGGAATCATAAAGGATTTTGGAAACGGGATTCATACATTGACCACCATAGCTGGACAGGGATCATTTAGGGGGTTCGATGCGTAAGTCCCCCCAATGGTGACACGGAGAAAAGCGTAAGCTCCCCTTTAATTTCTTGTTACTATTTTTAACCAAACGCCCAATTACGTGGGTAGCGCAAGCAGCTTGCGTCCATTTATGTTGACCACCCACCGCGGGCGGAATTTTGCGACAGCCCCCCTCTATTATAAAAGGCATCAAAAATTTGCGACGGACCTCCTTCTTTAGCGAAAACTGCCAAACCTTAATATTGTGACGACCCTACCGCCTCTTATGACGGAGCTTGCCAAAGTATGACGTGGCCTTTAGGGACTTCGTCGGTAGGCCCCGCAAACGGTGCTCTTAAGTTGCCTGTTCAGCGCCCTCAAATGAAAATAGCGGTCCATGTTTTTCCCTGGGGAACTAATCACTTTTAGGCCGAAAAGTTAAGGTGGGACAGAATGAGGTATGCACAAAAACTATCTCAGGAGTTTATAGTTTGCCCGTGCGATATTACGACGTGCAGGTTTCATCATATATGAAGAAGCTATTCGTGGCGTCCATTTGCGCCCCCATTACACATTCGACGTATGGCGCAAAAGCCCCCCCCCAATTCAGCTCGTCGCGACCCCCCCCCCCCCCGCCTCAACCGAAAGTTACGGTCGATGTTTTTTTTTGTTTCTTCTGTGGATTCCATTCCCACCGCGCGTTAAGTTGCCTGAACTCACCGCCGATATGAGCCAGTCCGTTGATGGCGCTCTCGGACATGGTCATTCCGCCCTGCGAGTGGAGATTGACCTGATGAAGCCTCTTCCTGCTGGAAACCAGAGGGGCGTGGCTCATAGAAACCGCCTGCTTCCCCTGGTTCGCTGATCCTGCCAAGGCCGTCGACAACGTCTGAGCTGAAATACGGAAATCACGCATACCGAATAATAAAAAGAACTTACGCATCTGCAACTGCACTCGGCTGACTGGTTGTGGTGCCCGCGAGGCCATACTCCTCGGATCGACCACGACCACTCCGATCCTCTGTTCTGGATCATTGCCGAGAGGAATAGACACACGACGCATTGTGCCGCTATGCGGCCTGAATAATTTAATTTAGAGGCGGAATGGAATAGAACTGACGGAGTGTGGTTTGCGGCTAGTTTAACGAAGCGATTCGCAGAGGGAACGGCGACCATACGATGTCGCCTGAAAAAAGTACGTTTAGAGTAGAAGGCAAAGTTCTCAATAACGGAATATTGAAGACGAAACTACAAACTTAGAACCAATGAGTGAAAATCCAAATAAAAAAAAACTAACTGTGCATATTCCAATAGTTGTTCTTGTGAATCCACCACGACGACCTCCTCATTCGGCTGTTGATCCGGCCGCCAACTCCTCTCCACAATCCGCCTCACTTCCTCATTCGTACTGCTGGCCACAGAGTCCCTCGACGCGTGGCGACTCCTCTTTTCCACCGGCACATCCGCCGTCAGATCCGGGTTCTTTTCGTCGGTTCCGACCATTTGTATCGTTGAAATCTGATTGCACTTGGACGTGGACGGAGATTGTTCTGAAGAGGCATGGGTTAGAAATTGAAATAAAAAGTAAAGAAAACAAACCCTGAGTGAGTGCTTTGACGGCGGCCACAGCTGAAGGCGGAGGAGACGGAGGATTGCTGGCGACAGGGCTGTTGCTCCTCGAAACATTGGCCAGCCAGGAACGAGAATCCTCCTTTACAGTAATGACGCAAGGCCGATACATGGTTGGGGCACACGGATTCTGGGTGATAGATGCTAAAAAGGAAAATTTCTGGGTGATAGATGCTAAAAAGGAAAATATACCAGAAGAACAAGGGAAACTCACGCTTCGTTAGGCCTTTAAGCTCGAAGGCTGAAAAGACGCCAGTGCCCCAGATTCCCTCGGCGGGCGAGTTTTCCTCATGGCCGTCTTCCGAGTTACCACCTGGAATTGGTTTTATTGGGAAATGAACACGCCGGAAATATTATTGACATGGGACATAACATCCTCTGAAGTATCGATTAAGAGTGAAAATGTGTAAATTAGTGCGGTTGTGTGAAATTTGCTTATTTCAAGAAGTTTACGTACCAAAACTACGAAAAAAATAAAGATTTACAGCCAATCAGCTCCGAAAAAAGGCACAGTAAAATGCGAGTTCTACGCATGCCTCAGAGAAGCAAATTCGCAAGAAACATACGTCACTTTTTTTTTTGCTGGAACCTTGAAGACATACCTGGTCAACGTACCGCAGTTTTGCGACAGCCCCCTCTATTCGAAAACCTTTTAAAAATTTGCGGCGGGTCCCCTCTCTTTACAAAAATTGGGTAAAACTCAAATTGCGAAACCCCCCACCGTGGTTGACCAAGTATGCTTGAAGAACTACTAAAACTACCCGCTTAAAAAAATTCCACTGTTACTTTTCAAGAAACCTCTAGGGCCCACAGTCTGTCAGGGCTGGTCGCGGGCCGGGCTGGGCCCATCTCCAAAAACTCTCGACCCGGCCCGATTTCGACCCCCGGGCCCGTTGTCAAAATCGATTGACAATTTAAGGTAAAATTTTTCATCATTAAGCTATAAAATTGCCTACAATTTAAATTCGGATAATTATATTATTAAAAGATTATGAAAAGAACGGTCAAATTTCTTGGCCCGCCCGGACTGAGCCCAATGTTTGGCCATCACTGCCGTCTATGATGATGTGTTTCACAATCTACAATTGCCACCCACGTTGCGGATCGGGATCTCCGATTTCAAAGAATCTATCTCTCTTTCACCAAAGATCTCACCCTCCGGATACTGTTCTTTCGCCTTGCGCTGAATCTGCCGCAATTGTGCCTCTGCGGTACAGCAAACAACCTTCGTGGCGATCGATACACCCCAGCAATAATAAACATACACATGAGCACCCTGTCAGTTTTCAAGATTTTTCAGTTTTCGAGAATCAACAAGTTCTCCCCTAGAAGACTGGGAAAGGGAACGCACCCTTGTCGCTGGCGGTTGGAGTGCAGCCCGAAGGACTGTCAGGGTCAGAAGTGTGGATGAAATTGGCGAGGAAGAGGTCCAATTCTCGAACAGCGATGGAAATGTGGTAGGGATTGACACAGAGACCCGGGTACATGCATTCCCCGCACTTTTCCAGTCTTTCGCCATCGGTGCTCTCCAGAGGAATTCCCTGAACAAGACATAATTAAAGAAATAAAAAAGTAACTAGCCTTGAAGAGAATGACCATCACCAGGTCCAATCGCCAGACTTTGTCCGCCTGTCGCAGACAATCGATCCGCCGCATCTTCCCCTTCTGGTCTGGATTCGAGAGCACGCACACGGCTGGCTGTTTACCCGTTATCTGAGAAAAAAACGTTATAACTGAAAACGGTAAAACCCACCGAATTGACAAAATCGTCTCTGCACTGGGGCTGAATGTCCTTGCGCAGTTTGCCAAGCAGCCGGCTGGCCCATTTCTGCTTCTGATCCGCACGTTCCACCTGAAACCAAAAGTATCAAAGAGGAATTGCAAGAACCGACCATGAGCTCATCTTTGACCGCTTTCTCTTCCGTGATCGTCATTCGTTTCTCGTGTCGTTTGTAGTATTTCCGTTTTACGGCCTAAATTAGGGTAGATGATCGACTGAAAAGTGTTTACCTGAAGATTGAACCACACGAATGCGAAATCCTTGACGTAGGGCAGCAAATGTTCAACGAAAGGATGGAAGTCCTCCTGGAACTAGACGAAAAATAACGAGGCAAATGAAGAAAAACTAACCGGACTGGTGGGACTGTACTGATTCGACCACTCTCCCGAAGGAGGTGGCATTGAGGTATGGACGACCTGTTGTGTTACAACGGCTGGAATGTCCCTGTGGGGAGAGGGCACTCCGCCGACGTCGACCTAAAATAGACCTTTAAGAAGGGTAATTGGAAAAATCGTTATTCCGCACCCTCTTCACAATAACATGCATAACTTATACATAGACGGAAACCCTCTCAAACTCCCTAACTCACAGCGACCAACGCAAAAACATCACCAACCTCGAGATCCATATTGTACACGATTGTTGGGTAGTCGATATTAGTTGAAATTAGACGATCAGAACGAACATCTAAAATTATCTGTTCAAAAGTACCGGAAATCGGATAAAACAGAAGAGAGGGAGGGAATATAAAGTACAGGGGCTTAATATAACATTCTGTGAGCGACAAAACAGTTGAAAATCTTCCGTTCCTTGTAATCAAACCGAATCGCCAACTGCCAAATAGGCAAAACCCATAAAATTCATAGTCGATTACCATATTATACACTGTTTTAGGCTGCTTTCGTTGCTCTTTTAACGGTTTTATCGACATTTATCGAACATTATTCATTAAACCACATGGCTCCCACTTAAAATACTCAAATAAGAAGAATCGGAAAATTTGGGACAATAGCCAAGAATATTTGGCAGGTCTCGCCGTTCCGTTGTTATAGGCCTTGCGAATCTAAGCGGCCGAGAAAAGCAGCGCGAAATTCGAATTTCTCGCCGGACCAGCTGAGCGACATTTTCGGGCGCACGCCACTGTGCTTTTTGCGCAAATGTATCATTCCAGATCTCACCGTGTACAGAATTCTGTACACGGTGAGAATCCATTGTGCGATTTCGAACAATGAGCATACGGTAGTTTATTGGCCTCGCGGCGATGTTTATTAGTCCTTTAATCCTCGAAAGATCATTTTGTGGTAAATGTGCTTTATTAGTACTCGTTTTATGTTTTCCGGAACATAGTAATGAAAATTATTGTACAGTTTCACGGAGGGATAATGGGAATTCTCCATCATGGGGTAGAACAATATGTGATTGTGTCTTTTTCAGAAAATAAAAATAAATTCGGGGAACGAGGGCCATTTATTGGCCATGAAAGAGAGAAAAAGCACGTTTACCCTCTATCGAACAATTAAACAATTCAGCGACTCGATATTTATATTTCTACTGATTGAAGGAGCGGATCAAATCGAGGTCGAAGGCGACCTTTCCGCGGAATCCGTTTTCATCGATCTTCTCGAGCTTCCTGAAGTAGTCGATGGGCAGCTTGTTCTCAGTCGCTCCAGCCTCGATCACCATCTGAACTCATTTGTGCTTAAAACGAAATAAGACCATACCCTTAGGTGAGGAGAAGGATTGCCAGCAGGGGCACTGGGGTTGGCCCACTGGTAGGTCCTGGCCTCGACCACCTCTCCGGTGGAGCAGAGAATGCGAACCTTGATCTGTTTGTATCCAGCCTCCTCCGCATCGAACTTGCCCAAGTACTGCTCGGAGATCTTGTAGACGACGCCCTGCACCACACTGGCCTCCTCCTCTTTGATCGAGGCTGCCGCTCCCTTCCAACGGGCATCCTCTCCGATGAAGACCAGCTTCCAGCCACGCAGCGTCGCATTACATTTCAGATCCGAAGGGAACGAGTGCGATTTCATCTTTTGGTGGAGCATGTCGGCTCCGTAAGCGAAATAGTGAACAGTCCCGGCCATGATGACAAGGAGATTCGGACAAGGAACGACCGACAATGATTTGACGGAACGGAGGTGAGACACAGTACCTAACGCAACGGAAGTGGCAACGTTAAATACGTAAACGAGACAAATGGGGGAGCGTGTATCAGTCTTTTAAAAAGAACCTTGAAAAAAAGACAAAACTAGAGAGAATACACACACAGACACAGACACACATACACACACACTCACACACACACATACATACACACACACACACACACACACACACTTTATTGAATAACTGTCAGGGAGGTGTGTGTTTGTGTATCAAGATCATCCGGATACAGTTGAAATGGGTTGTCTTTTGGATTCGAATTGGTCGATAAGTTTCGCCGTTTTCAGCCACAGAGCGTCCTAAACCCTTTGTTTTAGTTGAATTTCCTCATACCTGGAGCTGTTCGTCATGCGCCAGTTCCTTCTGAAGAGTCTTTTCGTCGTCCCAACAGGACTCCCAGTACTTTCCGCTTACTTCCGATATCTCCGTGGAGGCTGCGCAATAGACAGTGGTCGCCGCTCCCTGGGACAGAGACTTTGTAAAGGGCTTGGTCAACAGGCTGAATACGCGGCCGGCCAAGCCATAACTCCTGCCAATGCCTAAAAGTACTTGAGACCTTCGGCCATTTCCCTTCTCACTCGTTCCGATCATGGTTCCTGGGTGCAGAACGTAGACGGATATGCCGTTTTGGTTTTCATCTCTGTGCAGTTTCATTGCTGTTAGAACATTACACATCTTTGAGTAGGAATATAATCTGAATGAAACTGTATTTATTTGACGTCATCGTTGCAGGTCCCTTAAACAGGGGGGTTTTGGTGCCATTCACGCCCTGATAGCTGTAAAAAACTTACTTGTAAGTCATTTCGTTCGCTTCAGTGGGACACAGTTTAGCCAATTTCTCTTCCACCGTCCATTCAGGTCTGATCTGAATTGTTTCTTAATGAAATTAACAAGTTCTTGTTATTTTCGTTTTTCTTTTGAGCCAAACTCACTCCGGTGTGGTTATGCGAGGTCGATGCTACTATGACAATTCGGGCGTGATCAGAAACTCTGAGGACCGGAAGGAGCTCCCGAATGAGGAGGAAATGGCCAATGTGGTTCACTCCGAAACACGTTTCAAATCCATCGATGGTGGTTTTTTGTTGAGGAGCGAAGACTCCTGCGTTGAGGATGAGAGCGTGCAGAGGCCTACGTTGTAAAGTCAGGCAGAAGCTTAAAACGAACAAACCAGTGTTTCTCTTTGAACTCCTTGGCAGCTGCGAACACAGACTGCAGAGAACTGAGGTCGCACAGGATCAAGTCTATTTTGGCATCCGGCTGAAATTGGAAAATTACTCTTTTTTGCAAGTAATTACCCTCTCTTCAAGAATACTCTTCTTCAACTCTTCACTCTGCACAATGTTCCTGTTGGCCATCACTACGTGAGCACCTAAACCAGTATTATTTCAGTTCGATCCAGCCCCATTTTGAATTTTTTAGACTGCTTTTCCCTCGTTTTATTTTTCATTGCTAGGAATTTGTGGATTTTGATACAAAATCACGTCCGAATAAACACATTTTAAAACTGTTTATCGTTAATGACTGCTATAAGCTTACCCTTAAGAGCCAAAGCCCTTGCAGTTTCCGTGCCTATCCCAGCATTTGTACCCGTGATGAGCATGGTTTTTCCTGTCAAATCCACATCGGTTATCGTCTGAAATTAGTGTGCTTGTTATTCTAGTTTCGCATGTGTGTGTGTGTGTTTCCCCCTTAATCAATCAATTCTAAACACTGACCAGGATGGCCTCTGTGCGTGGTCCAAATCTTCTCTTCCTCTCAACTGGAATCGCAGGGGAAGGCGTAGTAACCTCAAGCGATGCAATATCACTGGCAGTGGCTGACATTAGAATGTATGAAGGCCGTCGGGATGCACCCTCAGTTCCTAAATTACCACAACGTTGTAAGCTAAACCCACAGAATATGCAAAGTAAAAGCAAAAAGGTACCCATGAATTCTGCGACGGATCGACCGACGTAGACGGATTGAGTCATATCAGGGAGGGGAGGAGGGGAAGGGAGGCGAACAGCGGGGGGAGATGGATAGGACGGGTTGCGGAGGGAATTAGGAGAAACAGAAGGACAACGGGTGGGAAACACAGGAAATGGATCTTCATGAGAAAGTGCAAGGAGAAAAAGAGACTTACAAACACATTGTTATTTATATGACCTGAGGACATCATTGACTAAACCTATGGAAAAAAAAACGAACGTATCACTGTTTTGGGAACAGGTAAAGTAAACACAGCCGGACGAAAAGGGGGTGTGAGCTTCCGTGGGATCTACTGATGGGTAGGTAGATAGAATCTTGTCCGCCAAGGCCGTGGAGACAACCCAAAAAAATATACACAAATTAGGCCACAATACAACTTGAGGGGTGTAAATCCAACTTTGAAGCCAGTCCGCCCAAGTTTCAAGTCATGAACCCTCCCGTTTTGTCATGTCTAGGGTCAACCTCTGGTGTATTCTACGTTATTTGCAGAGGGTGACAAACACATTTTAAAGAGGACATTTAAAGACAGATATATACAAGTCGGCCGCAAGATTTTCGCAGGTACATAAAATCGAAACATTGTGCAAAAGGTCCTTGTTTTCGGTAGGTGTTGTGTGGAGACTAGGCTGGAGCCTAGATAAGACTATCAATGGGAGGATGATCGATATGACACTCCCTAATTACTGCCAGCCGACCAATTAACGGACAGCTTGTCCCCCGGAGAATCATAGTTTCCGGAGGTTGTTTTCGCAAAACTATGGAGACGAGGCTTTCTTGAAGGGGTAGTTTAGTCCCGTTTTACATCATCTCGGCTGAAAATGTTTCTCTGGCTATAGTTAGCATTAACAATAACTTGAGAACAAAGAAAAGTGCTTCTGAAGATTTTTTTTTGCAAAAATCCAAGTCAATCGCACTAATAATTTTAATGGCGATTTTGAATTTTATCTAAAGTTGGTTACTGTACCATAATGATACACTTTTAATGCACAAGAATGGAAAGGAAGAAGAAGAAAGGAGGCGAAATGTAGAGTGACCGACGGGCAAACAATGCATGACTCGAAGGAGAGAGTGCAGCGAGGGGAGAGACGCAGACGACACCAGCAGACAACACAAACGACCAAGCGACTGTTTTGGGAGAACTACCACACGAAAACAATGGAACATTGCCATTAAGTGCCTTCGGACTATCATGGGAGCAAGTGCTCGGACACTTAAATCGAACAATAGGAAAATAAACTGTATTTTTCATAGTCACACATACACAAACACACACACACATATACATACACATACACACAAACACACACATACACACACAGACACAGACACAGACACAGACACAGACACACACTCTCTCACACACACACACACACACACACACACTCACACACACACACACACACACACACACACACACACACACACACACACACACACACACACACACACACACACATTATCTTTGTGAATTGAGTTGAGGGAATTAGCTTATCGAGCCATTTGAATACTTTTACATTGAAACGGTGGTCAGGACGGCGGCTGTTGTGGCTGTGCCGCCCGTATCTGTGTTTTCATCTGGGGAGGTCTCCTCTTGGCTGGAGCTGGTGCCATCTTCTACTTCGGTCTCCATGCCAATAACTGGTCTGTCAACTTCACAAGCAACGAAGGAATCGCCTCAGTCATCGAAATTTGCCTTGGAATCATTCTTGTGAGTTATGGGCAAAATATTGTAACACATTAGTCCAGTTTCGTCTCCGACGAGAAATGTAAATCTTGAGTTTCAGGCGATTGTGGCTATTTGTGCTCTCGTGGGTGCTTGTATGAAGATCAACTGGATGTTGAAGACCATCTTCTTCTGTGCCGTAAGTCTCTCTCCCTCAGTCTCGTCAATCCTCCTCCCAGCTCGTCAAAGTCCTCGTGGTGGTCGCCCTCTGCATCGTGGTCTGTCTCATCTTCTACAACATAATCACATTGGGTGGTATGTCTCCATAAGACGTGAAACCTTTCTTCAGATGTGAAAATGGATGGAAACAAAGAAGTAAAAAAAGCTAACAGTGAGGCTAATGCAGCCAATACGACTGACGTGGACACCGCTCTCATCAAGACGCTCATCCTCACTGCCATCACTATCGGCCTCGTAGTCTGTGAGAAAAGGTCCCGAATGGAATTACCCTGAGTTTCAGTCCTCATTCTCCTTGGATTGTGTGCCCGCCGTGCCGCCCAGTAGTCAACGGAAGCCACACGAAATCAAACAACTACTTTGTCATTTGTGATGAATGACTTTGGTTTTTGTGATCTAATCAATATTCTCACTATAAAAATTTTGATAATATATGTTTGTTTGAAATTGTAAACACACACAAACACACACATACACATACACACATGACTGAATTCCTTTCATAAGTGTTATTGAAGCAATGCTTATCGTTAGAATCGAAATTTCTGTTGAAATAACGACCACAACAGCCAATTTCCAGTCTGGCGCCAGTAGATTGCCCACACCTATCTCCACAATCAAGCCTGTAGTTGAAAATGGATTCAAACAACACTTGCTTTGAAAGAAACAAAACTGTCACTCCGATTACTTGGGAGAAAAATGTGAGTTTAGGCCGACTTCCGCCATTCAAAACCCTCAGATTCCCCCTTTCTTCGCCCAGCAGTTGTGTTACATGTTCGGTCTTCCCCTGAACTGCCTGATTGTCATAAAACTGATTCATCGCCTGAAAGATCCCGCTCTGCCCAACTATGCTTACATGATTCTTTTACGCACAGTACTCGATGTGGGATCCACTTTCCTGAATACTGTAGATGACTTGGTTTGTTCTTTTGAAGAGTTCTCAACGTTTAACTAAGGCTTGGTTCCTCTACGATGACTGTGCCAGTTCCCTCACTGGAATGTTCGTAGTAATGTTAGAGTCAACCACTTTTCTGGCCAATTGTTACCTGGCCATCTATTGGAAAACGGAAATAGTGGGGTAAGTGTATTTTCACGTTTCAGTTGATTTGGCAGTGTTTCCACCTGGGAGTACCCTACAGTCATCGGAGTCTTGTCCGCCGTTTCTGAAATCATCTACCTCCAGTGCATCGCCTACTACTTGGATATAAAATTCAACCAAAGTGGTGAATCCATGTACGTGGCTCTTCTTCTCTTCCGATATTTTGTCTTCTCTACCACTTCTATCTTCTGCTACCGTAAACTAAACCAAACTGATACCAAGAAATGCACTGTTTACGTAGTGGAATGCCACAGGAAGATCGTTCGAACTGTATTCATTGAGGTGAGCCCCTTTTCACACCTCTTTACAGATATTTTGTTTTCAGGCTTTTCTTCTCTCTCTTGTGTTTCTTACAGATGCCACCCGCATGATTATCTACCTTTCAATCACGGGAACTCTTGGAACCAGCGATCCTCATAACACACCCTGGCTTATAACCTATGATGTAACGCTTTCAAAAGATTTATGCATCATTGCGATAAAACAGTAAAACTTTAATTACCGTTACTAACATTTCAAGAAAACACACTTTGTTATCATGAAAACCATTTCGGCGTTTGCGTAAACCAATGGAACGCTTGCTTTTCGTTACATTACCTTTCTAATTCTACTCCCCTAACCAATCCTACTTCGGCCAAAAAGTGGCCATGCCCCTTTTGTAGCGCAATATTTTAATGTACTAATGGTTCGAATATCAACATCTGAATAATCTTCCTCATTTCCAAAAACCGCCGAAGTAGGGTTGGCACGCACTATACACTTTTCTAGTAAATACTTTGAGATTTTTGTGAAAGTTAAGGCGTTTTATCTCAGGGGGAAATAGTCTCAGAAATGGCTCAATTTGGGCAATATACGGCGCTTTCAAAGTTTTAACCCAATATCGAAATTTCGACCTTGGCAACGCTAGGGTGTTTTCATGAGGAAAAATTGTATGGCCCTTGTTTCTGTGTTGAATCTCTTTTCAGATATACTGGACCATCATGTGCATTCTCCCCCTTGTCCGTGCTTGGAATTCTCTTTGGGCCTTCAATGATTTGCTGGAGAACAAGAAGCCTCCGGTGAACGAAGAATTCGTCATGAAAGACGTTTAGAGAAATGTCATTTGTGAAAACCTTAAAGGCAGAGGCCCACGTAAAATGAAGAGTGGGACCTGTCCATGCTAATCGTAAAACTCTCTGCATTTCACCATTGAAAATGACACTCTCTCGCCTACGTTACGTCATGGACAGGTCCTTTTTCATTTTCCTGGGCCTCTGCCTTTAAGGATCCGTTTCAATCGTGAATCTTCATTAAATGAGAATAAATCACAGTATCTGTACATCTTCAATATGTCACAATCTAGTTGCGCAAATACCCGCAGAGCAAAGTTCGAAGGCAAAGAAAACGCGTCTTGTGAGCGGCCAAAAGCAAGTGAAGGAGTGTCAGTGAGGACTGAGCACTGGAAAATACCAACAATTACACAATCTATCGTTTTTCGTTCTTCGGAATCAGCTTCATTTCGTAGAGACCGCATTCGTCAGCGCTCACGTCGATGGGATCCGTTGTGAGCATTTTTGTGCGGACCAACGGGTCCCAAGTATTCTCAGCCCAGCCCGCAGAACGACCTGAACCATATTTCACTCAGTTTACAACGCTTCACAATGGTAAAAGTGCATAAATTTCATAAAGATACCCACCTCTTCCGAAAATAGCAAAGACTATTGAAGAAACGACGAGAATTCCAGCCACGATGAGGAAAGTGGTCGTCCATTCTTTCAGGATGCTGAATTAACATGGGCTATTTTAGCCTGAATTAACAAACTTTTCTTTGATGAAATTGTTGACGAGGAAGGGAATTCCCGAAAAAGAAAGTCCGAAGCAGATGCCAAAACAGGAAATGATGTGCTGGGCGAAGCCTCTGGAAATGGAGATTATTAGAAAGGTTGGAATTGTTCTATCAGTCAGCATTCACACTTCAACACAAACACTGCAGAGAGATCTACTCGGAGGAATGTTCTCGGTGTTCGGCGAATCTGGTGCAAATTTATATTTTGTAACTATCTCTCTCTATCTCTGTGCTTCTCTGCCTCTTCAGTCTCTCGCTAAATTTGGTCGGAACAATCATGACAACAGTTGACCTGGATTTTCTCAGGCACATTTCACTTTAAACAGGTCAAAAATTGCTTCTCCTTAGATATACGTGTAAATGCACATTTGAGCAAAGGAAAAAAGTACGGAGTTTTACATGTGTGTCTTACCTTCCGACAAGTGTAGCCGACCGAAGAAAACCACTAACGACCAGACCCAACGGGGCGATACACAGAAGTAGCAGAGGAAGGGCACTAAACAACCATATCATTTTATATTGTATGTTCGATATATAAACTCACAGTCCACTTTCGGGTCCCACGTGGAAAATAATTGGAACTGCAATTAACAAAAGAGCGGAGGCGATAAATCCAATGGTGTTACAGACTCGGACATGGAAGGTTGTTGAGGAACATGAAAGAATGTTCACTAAACCACCTATGACGAAGAAAAGAGGCTGAAAATGGAGGATAAGACATTCCGCTGAGGGAAATACCACTGCAAAGTAGGGGAGAACAGAGTATGCCCCGAGATGGTCGACCATGAAGACCTGTTGGCAGGAAAGGAAGGAGGGAAGGAAGGTTATGAGGAGGGAAAGGACGCAGAAGAAGCCGACGGCAGCCATCCAGATGGACCAGGCCGAAAGGGAACGCAGCAACACGCCGCAGGGGGCAACCGCCGCACGGTTCGTCTTTAGGTCCTGCGGGGAATTTGGTCTTTTTTGAAGATGGAGAAAGAGAGTTACCCGGACTTTTCCGGCCACGATTCGGTTGAGCTCGATTCCATTGACCCACGGGTGGTCCTGCGGCTGGTCGCGGTAGAATATCACGAAACTAAAAAGAACGGTTTAGGACGGCTATCAACGCTTTTGCTTATATCGTTTTGTTTTCAACAATGCTCTTTCACTCTACTCTGGTCAAAAAGAGGTGTGAATCTTTTTGTAGAAGGCCGCTCTGCAAATGGGCAATTTCATTTATAAAAACCCCTGATCCAAATAAACGTTGTTTTCTTAGCAAAACTTTTGGTTCCTTCAAATTGTAATGTGTGTGTCCCAAGGAGGTGAACTCACTCTTACTCGGTTGTACTTTCATCTGATTCAACAAGACAACCCCGAATTCTCATTCAACAGAAACAAAAGCCCGCTACGTAAACCGAGATTTAGGCCTCTCATGGAGGCGGACTTTGGCCGCAAAAAGGTACGCGAACGTCGACTAATACAACTTTCAATGCTATGTTTCACCAATTATTACGTTGCGCCGCTAACAAAAACAGGGAAACCTTCAAGTTTTATAAAGAAAAGCTTTTTGTAGGAGGCGCTTGCTACCATGGAGCTACGGTACTTACATAATTGAAGTGAGAAGTGTGAGAAGAGCATGAATCAAGTAGATCCACAAGAGATCTACTTCATTTGAGTAGAGTAACATTGTGAATGGCCATGAGATGATGGGGGCCGTCTAAACCTTTTTCATTTTCAAATTCTACTTTTCTTACCACTAGAAAGATGAAAACTGTAGCAATGAAGCTCAATTGTTCCTTGAGGGTTCCCCAAGAAGCGGCGAGTGCTCCGGCGGCTGGAAGGGCGACGGAGAAGCAGAGTCCGAGGAGGACGCGCACGGGGAACAAGGCGGGGAAACCTAGAACGAAATGAGACTCAACTGACGAAAGAGACAAACCGAGAGATACTACAAAAGGAAGAACAATCTGAAGAATTGCGGAGAACACGAGGCAAAGGGTTACTGTAAGACGGACACCGATCACTCTCACTAGGATCATGGCCAAAGGGGTGCCCACTAGGCAACCTGCAAAAAAGGATGAATAGCTAAAGGGGTTGAACGTACCAATTCCTGGTGCTGCGTAAAGAAGAGAACGCAAGACGTAGTTCTGCTTCGGTAGATCCACGGGTCTGAAAAACATCTGTGAACAAAAAAAATGGTAAGAAAGAAGCAAAGGAAGAATAACTTGGCGAGACGGCCAAAGGCCGAATTGGAAGGGCCGAAGACAGACGGTAAGGGGTAAAGAACTATTCGTTTTTTCAACGACACTTTTTTTTTTCAATGTTACTAACGGAACCTATTCAAAAGGGAATGCGTAGTTAATTCAACTTTTCAAGACGCTGCTTGAAACTTTCAATTCGCTGTATCTAAAAACTTTTCTAACTCACTTTTTGTTAAATTCCGGTGTTTTTCCCATATCATCGAGCTCTTTCTTTGGATCATCTGGATACTTCTCTGGATTCTTCTCCTCATCCTTGTCCTTTTTCTCCAATTTGTCCAGAGCTCTTTGTACCTCTTAAATTCATTCAAACTCCCAGTTACTGAGGCACAAACCTTCTAAAACCACATTTCTCGTGGTCGTCGCCGGTGTTGTGGTTGTGGTTGTAGGGCTCGTGGTAGTACTTTTAGTCGTAGGTGTTCTTGTCGTTTCAACAGTTGATCTAGCTATCCTCGTCGTCCATTTGGTGCCAGGTGAGTTGGAGAAAAACACGAGCCTAGGCGTAGTTGGTTTCTGAGTAGTCGTTGTCGTAGTCGATGGAGTCGTAGGGATAGGTTTTGTAGAAGGAAGGATGGGATAACCCTCTTCTGAACACACATGGTAACAGTAAAAGTTCTTAAGGTACCTTCAGTGTAGAGCGTCTTCTCTTCAGTCGCTGTACTGGTCAGATTGTAGGATCTTCTTTTTCTGTCTGTAATTAACTTTTCCTGGTTTTCGCAAAACTTTCACAACATTGCTTAGAAACACACACACACACACACACACACACACACACACACACACACACACACACACACACACACACACACACACACACACACACACACACACACACACACACACACACACACACATACACACATCAACAATACCTACCATGCCAAATGCTGTATTCATGCAGACTGTCGGAAGAAGCGACTGGTAGTAGATTTGAATGGAGATCTTTGTGAAGGACAGCTGTGAAGTTAAAGAGGACTAAGTTGGCATAAAGGACAGCGACTGCGGCCGAAAGGGCCAGGAGGGCCAGGTGGCGGACGTTGTTCGAAAGACAGCAACAACACGGCACCATACGCCCTAGAATACACATTAGAACAATTGTAAAATTGGCTAAAAAGTTGTGTGAGAACATTTTGCTAAAGGGGGAACAGGTGTTGAATCACACAGATTTACGGCCGCCGTCGGACCCAAACGAGACCATATGGCAACATAATCCGAGTGAATCACACCAACAAACAAACAAGTTAGGCATTATAAAGAGGATTTGGGTAAAATCGGAGTGTTTATAAAATGTGTAATTATTTTGTATTTGGGGAGAGTAAGGAGAGCGTTGTAACAGTTGAATTAATAGTGGTTTCAATGTCCAAAATTTTTTCTGTTGAATCTAGTTCGTGTTTTTCTTACTTTCCATAATGGGTGCTCAGGCATTGTCATTTCCCAAAAGAATTTCAAGAATTTCCGTTTTACTTTGAAATTTGCACAGCTGTTCAGGTGGTTCGCTTACCGTGAAATGTGATACTTGGGTTCTATACTGGCCCGGAAGGGAAAATCGAACATCCTGATGACAAAGGGTCTTTTGTTGGTTAAATGACTAAAAAGAAGGGAGAGGAGATGGTTGATAAAGAATGCATGTGGCCGTTTCTGAATCAGAGGCTGTTTGTCCACTCGAATGGCCGACTACGACTGAATCACCCAATAACTCATTTTCTCATTCCCAATGGATGGAATTCCGAATAGCAATGGGGAGAAATTCTCTTTTAAAACAATGCAAATGGGACTATGTGTCTGGAACGGGAGTCCGTTGGCTGAAGCGGGTTGAAATGGCTCCCGTCATTAGAGGATTTGGCGCCAACTGGTTCCTAACGCAGGAAACTTGGATTCTACGAACGCATTCGAAACGGAGGAGGCAGAAGACCGAGGCATTCAGGCGATTTTAGAAAAAGTTAGAAAAAGGAGCAATTATCAATCAAGAAGTGGAAAAATTGTGGAAGAAATGGCTACTTTTCCAAAAGCTAACGAGGGAGCATGTCAGTATGGCTAAATAAATCATATCAGGCATTTTTTAGTTAGCCTTAGAATTTCTGTTTCAGAATCCGTCTCAAAATTGCCCAGCTCGCCGGGGACTTAAGTTAGGCCGTCACATATACCCAGTTTTCATGGCATTTTAGAGATGTTTTCTAAAAGAAAGGGTCATAAATTCACACCAAATTCTTAGCAGTTTTTGAAAGCAGATTCGGCGAAATACCAAAAAGGGGCAAGATAAACATGCAAAATAGAAATATTTAGTAAAGTTCCATATCGACAGTGCAACATTTCCATTCCATTGTTTTAATGGAGCATTGTCATTCGCCTCTTAATTACTTACTAATTGCCCTGATTGTTATTGGGCGCGACAGATATACAGGCGGGAAAAAAGTATAGTTCCACATGAAATTTCGATTTTTCTCAAAAATGGACAAATTGCACGACCTCCCACTAACGTAGTATGTTTATCATAGGTGAAGACCTATCGACGCCGAGTGGCACATTATCTCATTTGAATATGCTAATGTTATGCTGATTATTGTGAAAAAGGCAAAAATGCAGTGGGAAAAAAGTATAATTCCACCTTGGAAAACCACGAAATTTGCATACTCAGCGGAATAATTAACATTGGAACTGGTTGCTGGTGTAACTGCATTGACCATCGACCATGCCTCGTGGCTGTCATCTCACTGAAGCTGAACAGGCGAAGATCCTCGCTTACAACGACTCCGGCTTGAGTAATGTTCAGATTTCTGTTCGCATTGGGCGCTCTCACACCGTCATCAACCGTTTTTTGGCGAACCCGAACACCTACGGTCCCCAGCATCGTTCAGGACGCCCGAGGAAGCTCTCAATCAGGGACGACAGAGCCATTCAACGCCACGCTTCAAACAAGGTGATTTCTCTGTCCAAAATACTACGTACTACGTTAGTGGGAGGTCGTGCAATTTGTCCATTTTTGAGAAAAATCGAAATTTCGTGTGGAACTATACTTTTTTCCCGCACTGTACAGCTCTTATGACTGGAAACACGACAATTCGGAGATTCATACGCCATTCATTCCCTGTTGATGTGAAAAGTCTAATGAAACATTCGGTTTGCATAATATGTCGTTTTTATGCAGTTATTTGAGTTGGTATTCAGTCAATCCTGAAAACCAATTCCTACATTGCAAAAACAATCAATTTCTCATAAAACGAGTTCATGGATAATCGATTCAATTGGTTGAACAGGGCCCGAACAAATTCTCAAACGAGGAAAACAAATCTGCGGTGCGAATGTTGTGAAATGCCAAAATGATTCACAAATGTATTGAAAACCACGTTCGTTTCGTCGTTAAAGAATAATAAGAAAAGGGGCCATATGGTTTAATTGGTTTACATCGTCGTTGAATAAAATGAATAAAACTATTTTGCTTTTGAGTAGAATGGGTTTGCATCTCTCCCGCTGTTTTATGGTGTCTCTCGAAGGAACAGCGGGTGATTTTTTGTAGAAAACGGCTGTCGCAGCTGTTTCCTGATGTTGTTTTCCGGTATCCGAACACATTTCACCAATTTGTTTGTTTTTCGAATCGAATCCGCAATAAATGGTGGCAATAATATCGATGAATCGTGTGGATTTGAACGCAATTAGCAACTGTAGTTCACGAAAATTATGTGTTACATGAAAGAAAATAGTATAAATGCACAACGGTGAAAGATATTTGAAAAAAAATATTTGAATATTTTTAATAATGAAGGAAGCTTCAAATTATAGAAGATTCAGGAAGTGTGCGAGTTTTCCGGGAGGAATAACGCCGGGTGCAAGTTTCAAACAAACAAGGTCGGAAACGATGCGAGAGGGCAGAGAAGCGAGGGTGGGACAGAGACGCAGAGGCGTACAGGCAGACAGTCGGAACGGGGGAGGACAGGGGATGCACGGGAGAGGAGAGTGAGGAGAGAGAGAGAGAGAGAGAGAGAGAGAGAGAGAGAGAGAGAGAGAGAGAGAGAGAGAGAGAGAGAGAGAGAGAGAGAGAGAGAGAGAGAGAGAGAGAGAGAGAGAGAGAGAGAGAGAGAGAGAGAGAGAGAGAGAGAGAGATAGATAGATAGATAGATAGATAGATAGATAGATAGATAGATAGATAGATAGATAGATAGATAGATAGATAGATAGATAGATAGATAGATAGATAGATAGATAGATAGATAGATAGATAGATAGATAGATAGATAGATAGATAGATAGATAGATAGATAGATAGATAGATAGATAGATAGATAGATAGATAGATAGATAGATAGATAGATAGATAGATAGATAGATAGATAGATAGATAGATAGATAGATAGATAGATAGATAGATAGATAGATAGATAGATAGATAGATAGATAGATAGATAGATAGATAGATAGATAGATAGATAGATAGATAGATAGATAGATAGATAGATAGATAGATAGATAGATAGATAGATAGATAGATAGATAGATAGATAGATAGATAGATAGATAGATAGATAGATAGATAGATAGATAGATAGATAGATAGATAGATAGATAGATAGATAGATAGATAGATAGATAGATAGATAGATAGATAGATAGATAGATAGATAGATAGATAGATAGATAGATAGATAGATAGATAGATAGATAGATAGATAGATAGATAGATAGATAGATAGATAGATAGATAGATAGATAGATAGATAGATAGATAGATAGATAGATAGATAGATAGATAGATAGATAGATAGATAGATAGATAGATAGATAGATAGATAGATAGATAGATAGATAGATAGATAGATAGATAGATAGATAGATAGATAGATAGATAGATAGATAGATAGATAGATAGATAGATAGATAGATAGATAGATAGATAGATAGATAGATAGATAGATAGATAGATAGATAGATAGATAGATAGATAGATAGATAGATAGATAGATAGATAGATAGATAGATAGATAGATAGATAGATAGATAGATAGATAGATAGATAGATAGATAGATAGATAGATAGATAGATAGATAGATAGATAGATAGATAGATAGATAGATAGATAGATAGATAGATAGATAGATAGATAGATAGATAGATAGATAGATAGATAGATAGATAGAATAGATAGATAGATAGATAGATAGATAGATAGATAGATAGATAGATAGATAGATAGATAGATAGATAGATAGATAGATAGATAGATAGATAGATAGATAGATAGATAGATAGATAGATAGATAGATAGATAGATAGATAGATAGATAGATAGATAGATAGATAGATAGATAGATAGATAGATAGATAGATAGATAGATAGATAGATAGATAGATAGATAGATAGATAGATAGATAGATAGATAGATAGATAGATAGATAGATAGATAGATAGATAGATAGATAGATAGATAGATAGATAGATAGATAGATAGATAGATAGATAGATAGATAGATAGATAGATAGATAGATAGATAGATAGATAGATAGATAGATAGATAGATAGATAGATAGATAGATAGATAGATAGATAGATAGATAGATAGATAGATAGATAGATAGATAGATAGATAGATAGATAGATAGATAGATAGATAGATAGATAGATAGATAGATAGATAGATAGATAGATAGATAGATAGATAGATAGATAGATAGATAGATAGATAGATAGATAGATAGATAGATAGATAGATAGATAGATAGATAGATAGATAGATAGATAGATAGATAGATAGATAGATAGATAGATAGATAGATAGATAGATAGATAGATAGATAGATAGATAGATAGATAGATAGATAGATAGATAGATAGATAGATAGATAGATAGATAGATAGATAGATAGATAGATAGATAGATAGATAGATAGATAGATAGATAGATAGATAGATAGATAGATAGATAGATAGATAGATAGATAGATAGATAGATAGATAGATAGATAGATAGATAGATAGATAGATAGATAGATAGATAGATAGATAGATAGATAGATAGATAGATAGATAGATAGATAGATAGATAGATAGATAGATAGATAGATAGATAGATAGATAGATAGATAGATAGATAGATAGATAGATAGATAGATAGATAGATAGATAGATAGATAGATAGATAGATAGATAGATAGATAGATAGATAGATAGATAGATAGATAGATAGATAGATAGATAGATAGATAGATAGATAGATAGATAGATAGATAGATAGATAGATAGATAGATAGATAGATAGATAGATAGATAGATAGATAGATAGATAGTAGATAGATAGATAGATAGATAGATAGATAGATAGATAGATAGATAGATAGATAGATAGATAGATAGATAGATAGATAGATAGATAGATAGATAGATAGATAGATAGATAGATAGATAGATAGATAGATAGATAGATAGATAGATAGATAGATAGATAGATAGATAGATAGATAGATAGATAGATAGATAGATAGATAGATAGATAGATAGATAGATAGATAGATAGATAGATAGATAGATAGATAGATAGATAGATAGATAGATAGATAGATAGATAGATAGATAGATAGATAGATAGATAGATAGATAGATAGATAGATAGATAGATAGATAGATAGATAGATAGATAGATAGATAGATAGATAGATAGATAGATAGATAGATAGATAGATAGATAGATAGATAGATAGATAGATAGATAGATAGATAGATAGATAGATAGATAGATAGATAGATAGATAGATAGATAGATAGATAGATAGATAGATAGATAGATAGATAGATAGATATAGATAGATAGATAGATAGATAGATAGATAGATAGATAGATAGATAGATAGATAGATAGATAGATAGATAGATAGATAGATAGATAGATAGATAGATAGATAGATAGATAGATAGATAGATAGATAGATAGATAGATAGATAGATAGATAGATAGATAGATAGATAGATAGATAGATAGATAGATAGATAGATAGATAGATAGATAGATAGATAGATAGATAGATAGATAGATAGATAGATAGATAGATAGATAGATAGATAGATAGATAGATAGATAGATAGATAGATAGATAGATAGATAGATAGATAGATAGATAGATAGATAGATAGATAGATAGATAGATAGATAGATAGATAGATAGATAGATAGATAGATAGATAGATAGATAGATAGATAGATAGATAGATAGATAGATAGATAGATAGATAGATAGATAGATAGATAGATAGATAGATAGATAGATAGATAGATAGATAGATAGATAGATAGATAGATAGATAGATAGATAGATAGATAGATAGATAGATAGATAGATAGATAGATAGATAGATAGATAGATAGATAGATAGATAGATAGATAGATAGATAGATAGATAGATAGATAGATAGATAGATAGATAGATAGATAGATAGATAGATAGATAGATAGATAGATAGATAGATAGATAGATAGATAGATAGATAGATAGATAGATAGATAGATAGATAGATAGATAGATAGATAGATAGATAGATAGATAGATAGATAGATAGATAGATAGATAGATAGATAGATAGATAGATAGATAGATAGATAGATAGATAGATAGATAGATAGATAGATAGATAGATAGATAGATAGATAGATAGATAGATAGATAGATAGATAGATAGATAGATAGATAGATAGATAGATAGATAGATAGATAGATAGATAGATAGATAGATAGATAGATAGATAGATAGATAGATAGATAGATAGATAGATAGATAGATAGATAGATAGATAGATAGATAGATAGATAGATAGATAGATAGATAGATAGATAGATAGATAGATAGATAGATAGATAGATAGATAGATAGATAGATAGATAGATAGATAGATAGATAGATAGATAGATAGATAGATAGATAGATAGATAGATAGATAGATAGATAGATAGATAGATAGATAGATAGATAGATAGATAGATAGATAGATAGATAGATAGATAGATAGATAGATAGATAGATAGATAGATAGATAGATAGATAGATAGATAGATAGATAGATAGATAGATAGATAGATAGATAGATAGATAGATAGATAGATAGATAGATAGATAGATAGATAGATAGATAGATAGATAGATAGATAGATAGATAGATAGATAGATAGATAGATAGATAGATAGATAGATAGATAGATAGATAGATAGATAGATAGATAGATAGATAGATAGATAGATAGATAGATAGATAGATAGATAGATAGATAGATAGATAGATAGATAGATAGATAGATAGATAGATAGATAGATAGATAGATAGATAGATAGATAGATAGATAGATAGATAGATAGATAGATAGATAGATAGATAGATAGATAGATAGATAGATAGATAGATAGATAGATAGATAGATAGATAGATAGATAGATAGATAGATAGATAGATAGATAGATAGATAGATAGATAGATAGATAGATAGATAGATAGATAGATAGATAGATAGATAGATAGATAGATAGATAGATAGATAGATAGATAGATAGATAGATAGATAGATAGATAGATAGATAGATAGATAGATAGATAGATAGATAGATAGATAGATAGATAGATAGATAGATAGATAGATAGATAGATAGATAGATAGATAGATAGATAGATAGATAGATAGATAGATAGATAGATAGATAGATAGATAGATAGATAGATAGATAGATAGATAGATAGATAGATAGATAGATAGATAGATAGATAGATAGATAGATAGATAGATAGATAGATAGATAGATAGATAGATAGATAGATAGATAGATAGATAGATAGATAGATAGATAGATAGATAGATAGATAGATAGATAGATAGATAGATAGATAGATAGATAGATAGATAGATAGATAGATAGATAGATAGATAGATAGATAGATAGATAGATAGATAGATAGATAGATAGATAGATAGATAGATAGATAGATAGATAGATAGATAGATAGATAGATAGATAGATAGATAGATAGATAGATAGATAGATAGATAGATAGATAGATAGATAGATAGATAGATAGATAGATAGATAGATAGATAGATAGATAGATAGATAGATAGATAGATAGATAGATAGATAGATAGATAGATAGATAGATAGATAGATAGATAGATAGATAGATAGATAGATAGATAGATAGATAGATAGATAGATAGATAGATAGATAGATAGATAGATAGATAGATAGATAGATAGATAGATAGATAGATAGATAGATAGATAGATAGATAGATAGATAGATAGATAGATAGATAGATAGATAGATAGATAGATAGATAGATAGATAGATAGATAGATAGATAGATAGATAGATAGATAGATAGATAGATAGATAGATAGATAGATAGATAGATAGATAGATAGATAGATAGATAGATAGATAGATAGATAGATAGATAGATAGATAGATAGATAGATAGATAGATAGATAGATAGATAGATAGATAGATAGATAGATAGATAGATAGATAGATAGATAGATAGATAGATAGATAGATAGATAGATAGATAGATAGATAGATAGATAGATAGATAGATAGATAGATAGATAGATAGATAGATAGATAGATAGATAGATAGATAGATAGATAGATAGATAGATAGATAGATAGATAGATAGATAGATAGATAGATAGATAGATAGATAGATAGATAGATAGATAGATAGATAGATAGATAGATAGATAGATAGATAGATAGATAGATAGATAGATAGATAGATAGATAGATAGATAGATAGATAGATAGATAGATAGATAGATAGATAGATAGATAGATAGATAGATAGATAGATAGATAGATAGATAGATAGATAGATAGATAGATAGATAGATAGATAGATAGATAGATAGATAGATAGATAGATAGATAGATAGATAGATAGATAGATAGATAGATAGATAGATAGATAGATAGATAGATAGATAGATAGATAGATAGATAGATAGATAGATAGATAGATAGATAGATAGATAGATAGATAGATAGATAGATAGATAGATAGATAGATAGATAGATAGATAGATAGATAGATAGATAGATAGATAGATAGATAGATAGATAGATAGATAGATAGATAGATAGATAGATAGATAGATAGATAGATAGATAGATAGATAGATAGATAGATAGATAGATAGATAGATAGATAGATAGATAGATAGATAGATAGATAGATAGATAGATAGATAGATAGATAGATAGATAGATAGATAGATAGATAGATAGATAGATAGATAGATAGATAGATAGATAGATAGATAGATAGATAGATAGATAGATAGATAGATAGATAGATAGATAGATAGATAGATAGATAGATAGATAGATAGATAGATAGATAGATAGATAGATAGATAGATAGATAGATAGATAGATAGATAGATAGATAGATAGATAGATAGATAGATAGATAGATAGATAGATAGATAGATAGATAGATAGATAGATAGATAGATAGATAGATAGATAGATAGATAGATAGATAGATAGATAGATAGATAGATAGATAGATAGATAGATAGATAGATAGATAGATAGATAGATAGATAGATAGATAGATAGATAGATAGATAGATAGATAGATAGATAGATAGATAGATAGATAGATAGATAGATAGATAGATAGATAGATAGATAGATAGATAGATAGATAGATAGATAGATAGATAGATAGATAGATAGATAGATAGATAGATAGATAGATAGATAGATAGATAGATAGATAGATAGATAGATAGATAGATAGATAGATAGATAGATAGATAGATAGATAGATAGATAGATAGATAGATAGATAGATAGATAGATAGATAGATAGATAGATAGATAGATAGATAGATAGATAGATAGATAGATAGATAGATAGATAGATAGATAGATAGATAGATAGATAGATAGATAGATAGATAGATAGATAGATAGATAGATAGATAGATAGATAGATAGATAGATAGATAGATAGATAGATAGATAGATAGATAGATAGATAGATAGATAGATAGATAGATAGATAGATAGATAGATAGATAGATAGATAGATAGATAGATAGATAGATAGATAGATAGATAGATAGATAGATAGATAGATAGATAGATAGATAGATAGATAGATAGATAGATAGATAGATAGATAGATAGATAGATAGATAGATAGATAGATAGATAGATAGATAGATAGATAGATAGATAGATAGATAGATAGATAGATAGATAGATAGATAGATAGATAGATAGATAGATAGATAGATAGATAGATAGATAGATAGATAGATAGATAGATAGATAGATAGATAGATAGATAGATAGATAGATAGATAGATAGATAGATAGATAGATAGATAGATAGATAGATAGATAGATAGATAGATAGATAGATAGATAGATAGATAGATAGATAGATAGATAGATAGATAGATAGATAGATAGATAGATAGATAGATAGATAGATAGATAGATAGATAGATAGATAGATAGATAGATAGATAGATAGATAGATAGATAGATAGATAGATAGATAGATAGATAGATAGATAGATAGATAGATAGATAGATAGATAGATAGATAGATAGATAGATAGATAGATAGATAGATAGATAGATAGATAGATAGATAGATAGATAGATAGATAGATAGATAGATAGATAGATAGATAGATAGATAGATAGATAGATAGATAGATAGATAGATAGATAGATAGATAGATAGATAGATAGATAGATAGATAGATAGATAGATAGATAGATAGATAGATAGATAGATAGA